>JADKLZ010028525.1:0-31899 GCA_021533235.1 Biomphalaria straminea | reverse complement strand
CATTGGGGTTTTGTCAAAGTGACAAGTATGCCGCCAGACATTGGGGTGAACCTGTCATTTTATCCATTTCTCCTGTACAATCTCTGTTTCTGGTCATGTTTTTTATGTTTAATTTTTTAATTCAATACAATTCTTTCTATCCAAATCAAACAGTATAACAATTATATTAAATCTAAAAACAATTCAATTATTCTTTAAGTTTTTTTTATACAATTTTATTTTTAAATCTTTTCCTGCAGGTTATGCAATTTGGTCGCATCGACAACAATGCCTACACATTAGATTTCCAATATCCCTTTACTGCTGTCCAAGCCTTCGCAGTAGCTCTAGCCAATGTAACGCAGAGATTGAAGTGAACCTGAAGGATTACAATCTCCAACATACAAGAGCATTAGACTCACCAACCAACAGTCTTGAATCCTAATGGATCCCAATGCAACCAGTGGAAAGCTGAAATAATTGTAGCAGATTCCTGGCGCCCTGTGTGTTTACTTAAATGTCATTTGGCTGTAGTTCTTCTAGTCACAATTTACCATAGTTTCATTCATTTTGTTTTCTCAGAGTTTTATGATTTATCCTCGATAATGAAGCTAGTCACTTGTCGGTTCTGAATAGATTTGTTGATTGAGATGCAACTATTTATTCCATGCATGAATCTACTGACCCTTACATTATAAATATCAAGGCAGTCTGAAGAATAGAAAAACTATTTAGAGATACCTATTGCATGTCTGTGGAGAGTTAGTAATGATGTGCATATTTTGCCTTAGTTGCTGTCTATAAAGTAGTCTATTACCATGGCCCATACAGTAAGTAAATGTATTAACATGTTTTCCTCCAGTAAAGTCAGATACCATCAATTCTACTTTGTAGGCCTTAGTAAAGAGGCTAGTAAGTTTTTCCTTATGAGTATCTTTTGTAAAGATTTTTTTTTATAAACAACTATTTTGCCTTTTACAGCATATCAGTATTTGTGGCAACAGTAGCCATCTTGGGAAACAAAATGTTTTTGTTCACCTTTTTGTTTTTGTTTACTGTGTAAGTAAAAATTTTTTAAATAACCTCTGCTACATTTACTTATGAGTCATTCCATATGTACTGCCAAATTTATTTTTTTTTTAAATTTGGCAGTGTGCGTCTAGTCTTAGATAACTGGGTTTATCTTGAAGCTAATACTCCAACAAAAAGTGATATTTGGCATTTCTTTTCTTTTTTTTTTTTTGGTTTTTAAAATACACATGAAAAAAAAAAAATTACAATCTCAAAAGTAATACATTTTGGACACAAGCTGGCCTTTGTCTCTGATTTTTGTTTTTCATTTCAATGGAACAGAAAAACAAAACATGAAAAAACAAATAAGAAAACATTTCCTACATGTTTTAGCTGTCTGTGTTTTTCTGGGTTTGTTTGTTTTTTTCATTTTGAGTATGGAAAAGTTTTACAATTGATTTGAAATGAGCCTCAACCATTTCTTCCTTCATCATTGATTTGCTGCAATCAAATGAAACATGACAATGTTGTGATTGCCCTCCCAGTTACACATAGGAAACAAAATAAATTAGGTCAGAATTTAAAGTTGACTGTGTGTTGCAGAATATATTGTCCAATGTATTTCTGAGTAATAATTTCCTACAATGATACAGAACGTGAATATGAAATAGTTGAGAGGGAATGTTTCAACTGCAAATCTATTCAGTTTAAAAAAAAATTCCCTTTTATGTTATGTGGCCAGCACAACGACCAACTGCCTTTACTTTTCCCAAAATAATGTCCATTAAAGCTGGGTGGACTCAAAGATCCCAAAATTAAAAATCCAAGTCTTTACCAGGATACAAACCCGAGACCCTCAGTTCAGAAGCCAAGCGTTTTAACACCGCACCTCTTCTATTCAGTTAGTGCTCTCTTGTATATAAGTCTAGCTAATAATATTCTGTCCAATGCAGTAACTTATCTGACCCAGTCATCTTGACATTCTCATTATGGGCACTAATGTCACATATTTTCTTTACATTTTATTTTTCAGCAACTAATTATGTTTTAATGACAGTGTTAGGCGCCAAGTCAAATTTTTTTATCTTTGAACTAATCAGACAAGCGATTGAGTCTTAGGATCACTCTATCATGTGATTGGCTCTAAACTTTGAATTGATCTATCCAGTGATTGTTTCTAGTATTTTAATTTTGTCAATGAGGTCATTGATTCCAGCCTATGAATCATCTTTTGACTGATTCTCAACTACAAAGCAGTTTAGCTTAAATGGGAGGATTCATGCTTCTTAGTTAACTTTTTTAAGAAATTGAATAAAAAAAAATGTTTTTTTGTTCTATGGATGGGTCAAAGTAATAGCCCTGTGTCTGAGATGAATTGCTAAATGTTGCAGAGGCTTTCAGATTGGGCAATTCTCCATGCAGTATGTCTCTAGTGTGTGAAAGGAACAAAAAACTATTTCAACAAAATATCAATTGAATTGGAAAATTAAATAGCTTTACATTTTTGACCATACTGATGTCCTACATTCTGGTCCTACATTCTTGTCCTACATAGATGTTTTTCTACATTGCCAGTTCTTTAAGTATTGAGATCTTTAGTGGATAAATAAAATACTTAAATTAGTAATTCAATAAAAAAAATATTTTTTATGTGTAGTTGTTATGGAAAGTTTACTCAGAAGTATTAGATTCTTTTTGTGTCAATAGTTTTTAATTCATTTTTATTTTCTTCATTGAATACAGTTGATATTTTGTATTTGTTTCGTGGATTTATTCTATTTGTTGTTTTTAGGAAATTCTTCTATGTGCTTCTATTATTACAGTTTGGCCAAGCAATTTTTCTCTGAAATTTTGTTTTCATCAAATTATTAAACAATTTTTAAACATTCAATTGTGTTTTTGTTATCATTTTTAATTAATCTTTTGTTCAGTGCAGAAGTTTTGTAATAATCAAAGAAATTTTTAGTTTTTATAAGATAGTATTACCATTTTTTATTAACAGCGTACTAATTCAGGATGGCACTGTTCGTGAAGAAATGGAAATTCAAGAGTTCTCTAAAGGATGAGCTCACATCCAAATCACAAGAAAGATGATGCTTACTATAAGCTATCCCGACAAGATCAATGTGTAATCTTTCGACCAGTGAAATCTGACCTTGTCGAGTGTCACCAGAGAATGCTGACCACGTCCTCCAATACTGCGCTCTTTACCAATAGGTCCGCATAAGACACTGGCCCCAAAACACCCCAATAGAAAGAAAACTATATGGAGAGCTCCCTGATTTGGAAACCACTGTGCAGTTCATCTCATTTATCGGTCTAGTCATCTGAACCCTCCAACATAACAATGAGAACCAAGAAGAAGAAGGGTTCTCACTCTGACTGATTTTGACCCAATTAATAGCCAGAGGAGTAGGCGCACGTAGTGCAAGAATTTTCGCGGAACCGTAAGCTGCAGTCAGACGTTAATGAGATGTTTGACATGTTCCTTCAGAGTTGAAGATAATCTACGTCCTAGTCCGAAACTCCCACTGGATGAAGGAGTGCAGCAGATGGCAGGGTATGAGCCCTGGACTTCCAGACGAACGAACGAAAGTCCAGCGTGCATACACGACCAGGCAGACATCTCATCTGTGAGATCACTAGAACTGTACAGAAGATATGAGGCACTACTAGAGATGGGAATCGAACCAAATTTTAAAAGGTTCGGTTCGATGTCGAGTATTCTGGTTTGGTCAGATCTAAAGTTTGGGTTCGGTTCGATGTCGAGTATAGTTCCGGTTTGGTCAGATCTAAAGTTTGGGTTCGGTTCGATGTTATGAAGTCAGGTCGTACCAAAATTAGGTACAGTTGATAATATTTAATTCAATAATTAATTAGATACAGTTGATAATATTTAATTCAATAATTAATTAGATAAACCATCTATGTGAAACGTTATACGACCGGGGGCCATTTAAATTTCCACCACTCGTATCGCAGGCCACAAAACAGAAAAGATACAAAAAAACATCACATACAAAATAAAGCACTTTCATTAGAAACTTGTGGATGTAATTTTACAAACTTTCCCTTTCTGACCTATGAGGCAGATGATGTAAAGGTCATCTATTTCTGAGGTCCACGATAAGCAAAGGTTTCATGTGGCCATCACAACGACCAACCGCCTTTACTTTTCCCTAACTAATGTCGGGTACCCACTAGAGCTTTTTGAACTCAGAGGCGACCTTAAGATCCCGAAATTAAAAATATAATTCTTCACCAGGATTCAAACCTGGGCCTCCTTGGCTCGCAAGCCAAGCGCCTTACCGATCAGCCACCTCGCTTCCTATGTGAATATAATATTTACACTGATGCATTGGATGTAGGAAGTTAATCCAAAACCGAATTCGGAAGATCAATTTAAACTGCATTGATGAGACACCAAGTGGAAGCACTGGATCTAGATGCTCGTCTGTGAGGCGATTACGTCACAATTGTTTCGCCCCTTTCAGCCTGAAGAGTTACAATTTCGTTTAGAAGGCGCTCATGACAGCCTGATTCAACTTCTTGCCAAAGAGGTTCCGCTTGACTTAACAATTTTTCTTATAACTCTTGCTGCCAGTTCGCTATGTCATCCAGCGATACTTCTGGGTGGTCTCAGTAGTCACTCCCACAAATTTCTCCCAAAGGTAAGAAGCCTCCTCCTCCAAAGGTAAGAAGCATCCTCCTCCAAATGTAAGAAGCCTCCTCCTCCAAAGGTAAGAAGCCTCCTCCTCCAAATGTAAGAAGCCTCCTCCTCCATGAAATCTGAAACTTCCTATTTGAACAGGTCTTTTTTCCAAGTGGTGGTCCCAATGCATGTTCCTTATAGCAGATATCTTTTCAGTGATTTGAAAATTGCTTTTTGTACTGCGAACAAGTATCAAGAGTTGAACGCTATCCGATATGTCGGCACTAATGGTGAACATTTCCGGCTCTTCTACTCTATCTCTTAGTTTTTAGCATAGACTATGGTTTTTAGTTGAGATTTCTTATTGTATGACACATTTCTGTCATCTTTGATAGTAGCCTCTTCTAAAACATTGCCTGCCGTCGAAAACAAGGCTTCATTTTGCTACTTAAAATGTGACAAACTCTGTACCATGCCCTTACCGCCGACTCCATTTCTTGTACCTTCTTGGTAAATATTTTCAGCAATCCTCTAATCTCTAGGCGTTTTTAGCAATTTTTTCTTGGTGGCTCAAAATAAGAAGTAAGAATGCCCCAATATTTTTTGGGTTTGTTTTTATTTCAGCTACCAACTTCTCTATACCAATATACAATACTAGTTGACCGGCGGCATAGCATACGCCGCTACTTACCAGGGCCGGCGACCGCAGTGGGGCCCGCATTTCATAGGACACGCAATTTTATAGAACCCGCTCTAATTTAAAGTGTAAAAATTATTAAATTAAGCCATTTTATTACTTACAACAGATTCCCCACGCCATCCTGTCGATTTAACATCCCTATAATTATTTGTCTGTTAAGCTATTGCTTTAAAAGAAATCAAACACATTTTTAACAAAATATAGTCGTTTATAACGCTGTTATCTCATCAAAGAAGAAAATTGCCACTTTGTTGAACAAATATTTTGCTAAGATCAACAAGGCTGCCAAGAAGTCCCCAATGTCCAAAGCCATTGATAAAGCTCGCAAAGCTGATGAAAAAAAAAGACCGAAAGGAACCACAGACCGAAAGTGCTGAGGGAACGATGAACTCCCCCTTCTCGATAGGCGAGCTTAATGCTGCCATAAGGAAATGCCAGCTCAAAAAGTCTCCCGGGCCGGATGGCATCACCCCTGAAATGCTCAAACATGTAGGGGGGAAAGGAAGGGCCGTGCTCTTGGCATTTGTTAATAGAACCTGGGCTGATGGTCATCTGCCCAGGGCCTGGAAACGTGCCACCATTATTCCTATACCAAAAAAGGGAAAAGATGCTTCCACTGCTGAGGGCTACAGGCCCATCTCACTCACATCTTGCGTGGGAAAGATGGCTGAAAAAATGGTAAATGAGCGCCTGGTTTGGTACCTTGAGAGTGCCCGTCTTATAGCTCCAGAACAGGCTGGTTTTAGGGCTGGAATGTCCGCAATAGACCAAGTCAACATCTTTGTGCAGAGCGTAGCAGATGGATTCCAAAGGACCGAAAGCACATACGCAGTCTTCATTGACTTAAAACAGGCATATGATAAAGTATGGCGGCCTGGTTTGCTTCATAAGATAAGAGCCGTGGGGGTGCGGGGACGGATATATAACTGGATTAGAGACTTCCTACAAGAGCGTACAATAAGAACAAGGATGTACGGAGAAGTCTCAGGGGAAATGACCCTCGAGCACGGCCTCCCCCAGGGCTCCGTCCTGTCATGCATCCTTTTCACGGCCTTCATAAATGACCTACCGGCTCAGCTAAAATGCCAAAAGCTGCTATATGCTGATGATATTGTCCTTTGGAAATCCGGAAGGAGCGCAGCCTCTATACAAAAAGTGTTGCAAGAAGATCTCCATACGCTCTGCTCATACACACAAAAATGGAGGCTAGAAATAAACACCTCCAAGACAGTCTATTCCCTGTTCACGCTCGGGACTGGCATTCTCGAACAACCTTTCCGGCTCTCCCTTAACGGAGTGGCTCTCAGCATGGAAAAGCTACCCAAGTACCTTGGTGTAACTTTAGATCGCAAACTAAAAATGTGTGAGCACATTCAGGATGTTGCAAGAAAGGCCTCAGGGAAACTTTGCATTGTGCGGAAGCTGGCATCCACGAAGTGGGGAGCCCGAGCAGACATGCTCCGATCCCTGTATTTAGGAGCAGTCCGATCACAGATAGACTACAGCCTACCTGTGCAAATTTATGGCTCTAGGACTGCTCTTGAACAGCTTGATAAAATACAGTCCCAAGCACTAAGATTTGTCTGTGGTACCTTTAGGACAAGTCCAGTAAATGCGGCTGAAATAATGGCTAATGTTGGTCCACTAAACCTTAGGCGGGAAAGGTCAGTACTGACCTGCTTTGAGCGATATAAAAGGCTGGACGAAAACCTCCCAGCTAGAAAACTAGTGGATGGTTGGAGATGCAGAAGACGTATCAAGATGCAGTCTTTTATGCACCATGCCACTAGACTATCTGATAAAGCTGGCCTCCCCACCAACCGACAAAACATCCAACGTTTTCACCCCCTTCCCCCCTGGTGTCGCCCAACGACCCCAGACGTACGACTGAGACTAGCAGATCCTAACGCCACCAAGCAAAATCGTTCATCTAACGACCTCCAAATAATAGCACTGGAGACCATTAATGCTTTCAAACCCTGTGCTATTTTTGCATACACTGATGGGTCGGCATTGTTGGACTCCGAAAGAGCAGGCTATGGAGCCTACATCGACTTTCCTGGCTCCCACTCAGTTAAAATCTTTGGACCATGTGGTAGTGTTTGCAGTTTTGATGCGGAGACCATGGCAGTCTGTGAAGCCCTAAAGGTCATCGATTCACATCTCGGCGAGG
Organism: Biomphalaria straminea; assembly: GCA_021533235.1. Classification (NCBI taxonomy): domain Eukaryota; kingdom Metazoa; phylum Mollusca; class Gastropoda; family Planorbidae; genus Biomphalaria; species Biomphalaria straminea. Next base: position 24,384 of record JADKLZ010028525.1, on the reverse strand, counting down.
GACATTTGAGGGCAACACGGATTGTTGTGGTCACTGACTCAAAACCTGTACTACAGGCTTTGCAAAGCCCTGGACCATGGCCCCCCAATATCGACACTGTCATCATGGCCTCACACAACATGAAGCAGCGCTATGGCATTCCTGTGATAATGCAGTGGGTACCGAGTCACATAGGTGTGACTGGTAACACTATTGCAGACTCCTTGGCCCACCAGGGAGGACAAATTCCACCAACTGAACAGGCTGTAAGTTTTCACCATGCCCTGGCTACAATTCAAAAAACTGAAATGGAAAAGTGGTTTGAGTGCTGGGACATGTCCCAAAAAGCCCGTGGAGTCTGGGAGCGCATGAGGCGCCCTGACCGCACTTCCCCGTGGTGGAGGCTGTCCAGGCCTGAGCAAGCTGTTATAGCACAGTGCAGGACAGGCCACTGTCCTGTTGGCTCATACTTTTCACGGTTATGGCCAAATTTTGACTCACGGTGCCCCCGCTGCGGGGAAGAAGAGGAAACCGTGTCTCATATTCTGTTCGACTGCCCCAGACTTGCTGATCTCCGTCTCGACAGGTCTGGGAAACCAAAATTTCTCGACCTGTATGGTGACGCCTACGCACTACGCAAGACAGCAGGGTTTCTGTCCAGGGCTTTTGCAAGAGAGGATTTAAGCCTCTCAAGCCCTCACTCAAATGGAGTTTGATGATGATGATGATAACGCTGTTAACCATCAAGCTGTAAGGGAAATAAGTCTTTGGCATATGGTTGAACACAATCTTCAATTACAAACACAATAGTACACTACAGACTGAAAAGATAAAATATAATTTTTAAAAAGTCGAAGAACAAAACTCCACTTGTCTCTCTAACCTTGCTAATAATTTTTTTTTCCACCACAATTGTTCACAAATATTCGTATTAAAGGTCTTTTGCAAGTCAATGGATTTTTTTCTAAAGAATTATAGAGTATTTGCGCTCTAGAAAACTTTCTCTTTGACTATTAAATAGGCCTACATAAATAATTCGAGTTTTAAATATGGTTCTAATTTTTCGCATTATAAAATAAGTAAAACGAATGCGTGAATTCACGTTAAAAAAATTATTAATGGAGCTAAAAATAGAAATGACCTATTTACTTGTTGTTGCTTGCTTGTTGTTGCATGTTTTTGTTTGACCTCAGACTTAGAGGAATATATATAGATAGATTGGCTTATTATCGTGCTCCATAAAAGGCAAAGAAGTTTATACGTTTCCTGGTAGTTTCTAATTCAGAGTCTACATTTTCGACTCTCCCTTTTCATTAACGCACAAATATTAAATGTTACGGTTTTATTCGCGGTGAATCAAAAGAAATGATCCAGCTGAGTTTTCCAAAAATTAAAAATAAAACAGTCAAATCATCTCACTGAATCTAAGTTTTTATTTTTTCTTGCTACAAAATATTGCGAAATCTTTGATTCAGTTCGATCAAGGTAAGGGCAGTTCCTTCGGTCAGTAAGAATAATCGGCTTTTCAAAGCGAGGATCGGACTTCACATCCAGCTTGGAGTTCATGGAAAATTAATTTTTTGCTTATCTTCGACAACATATATAGGTTTTATGAATCTTAAAACCCTTAACTTACAAATACAAAAGACTAAGACTGGTTCATCGATCCGTATAATAATAGGCTTGTCTTCGAATCCGAAGATTAGTGAGGAATATAGTGTTTCCCGTGGCTGTGCAGTCCCAGCTGTGACCTACATATCCGTATAGAATTATAAAAACAACAAAATAGAACAGATACACCATAAAGATTTAATTCAGTGACTACGCTCAAACGTCCAAATCCTTTAAAACACATCCTAATAAATATTCAGAGAGACACAATGGTAGCTATAAAGGATCAATTCTTGTTCCTTGTGTGCTGAGACAACATTCATGCAAGGGCTCCTTCTTCCCTTTTGCCAAGATGGGCGATTGTGCCTGAATCAGCCTGGAAACCCCATGGATTATCTTATCTTATGAAATATAGACGTTACTTCGAAATAAAAAAAAAAGAAAACTTCCTACGCGTGCTCCTATGTCAATCTAGGATGTTAATCAATGACTTTAATTCTGCCAAGTCGTTGGGTTTCCTGGCTGACTCATGCAACCCATTCCATGCTTTAATAACACTATGGAAAAAAAAGGAGCATTTTTACTTATGAATACGCGTAGAAGGTAATTATCTTCTGCTAAGAAGGAAAGTATGCTATTTATGATAACACGGACAAGAGATTGTGCTCATCTTTTACCAGAAATGAAGTGGCTTTATGGGAAGATTCAGATTTCTTCTTTGATATTTTGGTCACGTCACAAAATAATGCACCAAAAATAATGACGTTTTACACAATACACACAAACATGGCTGCCGAACTCAAGTTTTTTGACAACCTTTTTGAACCGATTGAACATTGTTTACATGGACCCGACAAGATCTAATTGACCGACGTATAGAAGCCTTTCAAACGTTTGATTCAACATTCTCGACTAATATCTAAAGTCTAGCTTGTTGTCCAATTAATTTTAAAATCTGGAAGAAGGTAAAAAGATTATTGAAAATCTACAGGAACTGGCCTTTAAAAAATGGGAACTTCTAACTAAGTCTAAGATGAAAATGATGAATTGCCAACCAGACTGCACCAAGCCTGTGGCTTCTGATACTTCTTCCAAGGCATCCACAAGTCAGGACAGCAGGATAACATCAATGCAAGAAAAATTATCTGTGATATCTCAGGTTTGTGAATTGTCTGATATCTCAGGTTTGTGAATTGTATGATATCTCAGGTTTGTGAATTGTATGATATCTCAGGTTTGTGAATTGTATGATATCTCAGGTTTGTGAATTGTATGATATCTCAGGTTTGTGAATTGTCTGATATCTCAGGTTTGTGAATTGTATGTTTAGGTTTGCGAATTGTATGGTATCTCAGGTTTGTGAATTGTATGGAATCTCAGGTTTGTGAATTTTCTTTTCCTATGCTCTAAAACCTAGATGTTTTCCCTTAGTTAGCTTTTTTTTTTTAATTTAAAGATTTTTAGTGGCCCCGAAAGGGGAATAGACGCTATTAGTTGTGTGTGTTCTGCCCGTCCGTCCCGCTTGGATCTCATAAACTAGAAAAGATATTGAAAATCCGACATCATGATATTATAGGGTTAGACCATTCAAAGTCCTGATGCATCGGCAACTTTTTTCTTTTCTGAAAGTGAAAATTTTAATTTTAAAAAATCATCTATGAAAGCAGTTTTTTTTTCTTTATAAAAATACACCATTTTTACAAATATTCAATATTAATAGAAATACTGGAGGCTTTTTAGTAAGGTAGACGATCGTACACCATATTTGTAACACATTTATGGCTACGGTTTTAGTTTTTTTGTCATGGCAAATATTTTTAATGTATAGCCAAGTTAAAGCAAGTTCTATCATATTAACTACTTTATTTACAGAAAAAATAAAAAGATCATTTAGATAATCACATGACATCAGTTAAGCCAGGTTCACGTCGAACTTCTTCACTTTCACCTATCCCTTGGTCTGCTGGAGCGTTGGAACATTCCACAAGATCTATCAACCCTCTTTCTCCATTCTTATCTGTCATTTGGCTTTTATATAATTTCATCCTGATGTTCTTTGTAAAAATATTGAAACCTGTCTTTTTTACCTGCCTGGGTGGATCACTTCGGGGGCCGATTTTGTCTTTGTAGCCTTGTTTTGTTTTGTTTGTTTTGCTTTTTAGGCGATCACCGCTGCCTACTATACCAAATGTTTGGTTTTTAGCAATGTGCCTAAACCCAAACCCTCTATCTTTCTATACAGTCTTCACATCTTCAGCTACCCCTCAGTCTGTTGGGGCACCACACACGATCCATCAAACGTGTTTCTCCATTCCTCTCTGTCTTTTCCCTTGGATAGAGTTTCATTCAGTGACAGGGCCTGTCCATTCTTTGATTGTGTCTTCTCATCGCTTTCTTTGTCTGCCTCTTCCCTTTCGTCCTGGTTGTGTTCCCTGAAAAGTCTTTATATCTCTGCCACTCTAATTGAAATAGTACTTTGTATGCAAGAATCTAATCTACACGTAACGTATAGTAAAATGATTATTTAACTCAGCAAACACATATGTTCTTTTGTCCTCCAGCCAGGAGATCCTGAGTATTACCAGTTCCTGGACAGCGAGATGGCCGTTAGAGAGATTAGCGGGAACAGCAAACGTTTGCACGATTACCGGTATTTCAACAAGGTGGCACGGTTCTCAGTGGACGAAGAGATGTCGCTGAGCGGGCGAGAGTATCACATGGTGGAGCAGGTCTACTACAACACCTTCCCAAAGCATTTGGTAACCATTGTGTTGTTGTTGTTTTCATAGTAGTCGATTCAAAGCAGTCAAGTTTATGTAGGCCAGTATAAGCACATTTTTTTTCTTTAAAGGGAAACTCCGATGGTTTTGACAATTTTTGATATAATATGTGTTTTGATTCACAGATAATGAATATATTATTCTTTTTTTTTTCTTTGAAATAATAACTTAGTAATTGATGTTTTTCTGACGTTATTTTTCTGCGCATCCAAAACAGTCAGACTTTCACCGGGTTTCTATGTGACGTCACACTAACCTATTAATTTAATCTATTGACTCATTTTATAGCGTGAGACCATAGATACAAATTCTCTTTAAAAAAATAAATCGCCGTATATACGGTTAGATCTAGGATCTTGTAAGCAAAGAACAAAATGCGTATTAAAAGGAGATTTACATGCTTGACTAACCACGGCAGTGTATATTTTCTCGCCTGACCACTTAACATACAACAAACATTATCGCTTGGTTGTCTTGTCATGACCGACTACACGTAGTCTAGACTGGCCTTACACTGATTTTTCGAATCAGTCAGACACACGATATATTTACATCTTGGGATAGGGAGAGGTTTAGATGAAAATGTTTTTTTTTTCTCGAGTTGGTTATCCTAATGCTTTTAGATCTCTCTCTCTATATATAAAACTATTGCATAGCTCTGGACTATACCGTCACTAAGCCTAAGAGCCTGACAGCTACTGTAAGAAAGAAGCGATACGATTGGTTAAATCTAGTTTCCCTTTCAGTATTGTTGATGGAAGTGACGTATGTCTAAGATAAAAAACAGAATTTTAAAGAACCCCGTTTTTTAGGAGGCGTGGCAAATTTACTGTCCAATTTATTAAATATAAAATTTTCTAAGCATTTAAATAAAAAATTATATAATGTTTACTATTACAACTTTTTACGCAGAATTTAAATATGTCAATAACTAAAATTTGAAAAACTATGAGAGTTTCCCTTTAAGATATGTGAAATTTGTTTCACATAGTGTATTGTGTCTCGGCACCTGCAGAGTAATATTTTTAATCGCTTTTGGCCAATCAATTAAATCGTTCCATTTTAGCTTTCTAATCTTTGCATATAATAGGTTGTAGGAAACAAGTTTAGTAGTGATATAAATGCCGGCTTTTAAGTCGAATGAAGGTACCACACTACCAATAACTCGTCTCTTGAAAGGATTAACCTCACGGCGTTTTGAAGGAAGTGCCATCGTTGACCTTTCAGAGCTAATGATGTAGAGATACGATCATTTCACTTTTCTAACATGTTTGAGGGGCACTTGATACCAGTCTATTGTAATGACTTGACGCGTAGAAGTATTGGGAAAATCGGGTATCTATAGAATGACGTGACGTAGGGATTAAAAAACTAGGATTACATAACGACGAAAGATAGAGACGGACGTGACGCCTAGAACTAGCAACACGATTTCTGACTGTGTCCTTATTTTGAGTATTAAAGTGTAAATAAGTTCAAGTTCAACTATCGTTATTTACTTATTGAATATTTCTGTGAGTGTGGTGTGAACGATCTCGCAAGCCAATTCATACAACTACACAACTATCAAACCACGCTTTAACAGAAGTGGCGACCCTCGACAGGCCGATTTTGACTCTGAATCTAGGCGTCAGTTGGATCTTCGATTTCGTCTACAACTTAGATCTACAGTTTACATATTGACAAGTACACTTGACTATCAGTTTTTCACTGGATCTAGCCTACGTTTGTGTCATTAGGTCTGGACTGCAGCTGGATCCTTTTGGCATCGCTTATTCCAGTGGATTTATCAAAAGAAGAAAAGTTCGAAACTATTTTGGACTCACTCTACCAGTCACAGTGTGGCGTGGCCAGCCATTTTGTCTTCTGAGATCTACAAGTCTTAACACTCGAGATCCATCGCAAGAAAGTTATTTCGTCCGTTGCAAGTATTTAAGGACAGTCAGTCGTTAATATACCTCCAGTATACCTCATTACGGCAGTTTGGATATTTTATTGGAGTACGGAAAGTCACCTCTGGATATATTTACTATTTGTACTATTTGGATCTACAAGTCGACCGTTGAACGGTTGACGTCACCTTTCGTCACCTTGGCTTGTTGGATTAGATCTATTATTCGCAAGACTGTTGTAGTGTTGCTGTACTTCTACATCTACACACGAGTGATGATAAACCCTACGATCACACTGCGTGATTTTTTATTCAACTTTTAAAGTTGAACAACGTTTTATTCATCAAAAGAGAGAGTTGGACTTAGCCATTTTTCCTCATCTCTCTTGAGACAGCACCACCAGCTTGTCTCAATGACTTTTGTTCCTGACCAGTGACCTGAAACCAGAAGACAGCACCAACAGATCAACATTCCGGAACCGTGAGCCGTGGAACCTGACCGAACCAGAGGACTTCGTACCTGTACCATATTTTGAGCAGCACCAGGAGAGAGTGACATAGCGTTGTACTGCCGTCAAGTAGCCTTTGTGGGAGCACACCTTACCTTACCTACGTCAGTGGGGAACGTGTGTTAAGCTGACCAGTGGGCGTTCCATGGACCGATTAACAGATTCTGACTAAGATAAGTTATATCTTCTTCTCCATTAGTTTTAAGTCTATAGGGATAGTAGATCTTTGTTAAGAGTAGATTGCCTGATGAAGGCGTCATAGGGACGTAACAAAGTGGGTCTACTCATTAATGAAGTCTCAATAATTGTTTAGATTGTCTCGTCTTGTTTGTATCTTCGTCATAAAATCAATCTAGATCTTTTATTATATTTTTTTTTACAAGTAATGTGACGTTATATCTATTGTACCTTTCTTGTCTTTTCCTTAAAAAAGTCTCATCTCATTAGACTAGATTTATTTTTTGTGTCTTATTACGTCTATTTTACTTTATTATTATTATATATTATTAATTTTATCTTAAGTGAGATCAGGTAGGCCATGTTTAGTCTAGTATAAGTTCTAGACTGTTTTCGAGTTATAACTACATTGTTATATACTCATGAGAACGCAGATCTATTTATCCTAAAGACATCTGAGTCTAAGGATTTATTTATATTTATATATAGATCTTTTGTCCCGATTTAATCGGTTGACATATTGTAGATGTGTTCAAACACATTCTAAGTGGTCAGAGTTTTTTATCAGTATCACTAAAGTGTGATTTACTGTTGAGAGGTATAATATTGAGATATTTGAGTTATTTGAGGTATATTATTGAGTTATTTGAATATATTTGGGTATATTGAATCTAGACTAGAGACTAGAATAGTCCTAGAGTATTGTTTGGCAATAAGTAAGTCCAATAAGAATTGAGGTATATTTATATATGTACATGTGTATGTGGCCAGGAGTAAGTCCACTTGAGTTTAATATAAATCTAGATCTATGTTGTTGTGGCAGTGAGTAAGTCCACTGAATTGATATTTGTTGATATTTGAGATAAGGCAAAGGTGTCAAGAGTTGACTATATTTATATATATATATACATTATATATTGTAAAAAAGTATTTGATTAAATTGTGACATTTAGGCCAGTAGGGAGGCCATATCAATACAATATTATTTGTATTATTTGCATTAATCATAATGGCAACAGCTCCATCATCAGACTATATGGAGACTTTTCGCCAGCAAATTATTGCTGAGGCAAAGCAGCTAGAACTTAAAGGGAAGGACCTAGCTAGTTATGTACAACAAATGGTGACATTAGAGAGGGATAGAATAGATAAAGAAAGAAGGGAAGAAACAGAAAGAAGAGATAAGGAAAGAAGGGAAGAAACAGAAATAAGGGAAAAAGAAAAAGATAGGGAAGCCCAATTAATAAAAGAAGAGGCTGATAGGAAATTACAATATGACCTTGAGAAACTAAGAATTGAGGCTGAACAGAAACAGAAAAAATCAAACAACTCTAATACAAATGATAATTCCAATACTGGCAGTGTAGACAATCACAATGAAACTGATAGTAGTAATAATAATAGTAATACAAACAACACTATTAATGTTGCAAGTGACAATAACCATTGGTTAAGGAAAAAACTACAACCTTTCCAAGAAGCTAGGGACTGTATTTCAGACTATCTAAAAAGATATGAAATAAAAATGACAAACTGTAATATAAGGGAGGAGGAATGGTCTCAAATTCTGCTTGATTTTGTGCAAGGACAGGCTCTTACAATATGCCAAAATCATGATCATACTGTGCAAAATAGCTACCAAACTTTAAAAAAGGAACTGCTCAATGCATATGGCCACAATGCTAGCACATTTAGGAAAAAATACTTTGATAATACTCCATCTAATCAGACAGAACCCCAAACCACTATAAATATGGAAAAGGACTATTTTAATAAATGGCTAGGATTTGAAAAGATAGAAAATTCATTTGAGGGTTTAAAGAATTTTATACTAGTAGACAATTTCATTGCTAAATGTGACCCCCAACTACAATCTTTTATTAAAGAGAGAAATCCTAAAATTTTAGATGATGTCACTGAAATCATAAGGACATATAAAAATGCCTATCCTAACAACCCTTTTTCATGTAGAGATAAAAAGAATATTGATCTAGTTGGATACACTCAAGAAAATACTGATAGGAGTAGAAATAGAAGTAGGGATAGCCAACATTTTAGATACAATAATAGTAGGAATAGATCAAGCAACAGGGATGTAGTATGTTACAGATGCAATAGAAAGGGACATTTAGCTATGAACTGCTGGGGAACACAAAATAGGTCAAACAGTAGAAATAATTACAATAGATCAGGTAGTGCAAACAATCACAATAGATCAGGTAGTGCAAACAATTACAATAGAACAGATGATAGGAACAATTATAGATCAGACAGTAGTAATAGATACAACAATTACAACAACAATTACAGTAATAACACACACAGTGGAAACAAAAGCAGGGAATACAAAAGTAGAAATTCGGATAGAGTTTATTTTGTTAGGGAAAACAAAAACAATTTTGCTTTTTATCCAGCCTTTATAAACAATGTGCCTATTCAAGCGATTAGAGATAGTGGATCTAATACATTGGTCGTCAGGGCTGATCTGATTGAACCACAGTACTATAAGGGATATAGTAGAAAAGTTGAGTTAGCAGATGGCAGTATAAAGGAGTTTAAAGTATTTAAAGTATACATTGAGACACCATTCTATACTGGTCATTGTGAGGGAGTAGCTATGCCTAATATGAGACATGACATGTTAATAGGAAATTTGACAGGTTTGAAAGAATGCTCCAAACAAGAAGTTGAAGCATGGGAAAAGAAATATGAAATGTTTAAACAAAACAAAAAGACAAAATCAGATAACTATATAAGCAATATGGTTATAACTAGATCTAAAGATAAGCCTAAAGTAGAAACACAGAAACCTAGTAATATAAGTAATGAAACAGTTAATGTTGAGGAAGATAAGGAGAAAGAAGAAGAATTAAAACAAGTTGAAACACAAGACCATGAGCATAATAATATAGACACAAAACAATTTGAAATACAAAGTCATGAGCATATAGACACAGAGCAACAAAAAGAGGCACCTAGAGAAATTAAAAATGAAGAATTAAAAGGAATAAACAAACTAGCTCAAGAACAAAAACAGGATAACATAATTGGGAAAATCTATGATAGGATTAGTGATAAAAGGAACAATAATCCAATTGAAAAATTTGTCATAGAAGAAGGAATACTGTTTAGAAAAACAAAATTAAATGGTAGAGAAATAAAACAGTTAGTTTTACCTCAAAAGTATTGGAAGGATGTCATGATTTTATCACATGATAGTAATTTAAGTGCACACAGAGGTATTAAGAAATGTTTCAGAAACTTAGCAACCCAAGTGTTTTGGCCTAAAATGAAAGTAACCATATCAAACTACATAAGGTCATGTGACATGTGTCAAAGAAGAGGACTTAAGGGTAAATTAGGTAAAGCTCCATTACAGACAATGGACGAACCAAACAAACCATTTCAAAAGATAGCAATAGACATCATAGGACCTTTGACTAAAACTGAGCACAATAATAGATACATATTGACAATAGTGGATATGTTCAGTAGATATCCTGAAGCAGTAGCATTATCTAATATAGACACAGAGAATATTATTAATGCTTTAGATCAAAAGTTCATAGTGAGACATGGGATACCAAAAACATTGCTATCAGACAATGCATCTATGTTCACATCTGAGTTATTTAAAAGATGGACATTAAAATATGGCATAGAACATATTAGATCTTCAGCATTCCATCCAGAGGGCAACGGTTGTTGCGAACGACTAAACGGAGTTATAAAGAGAGCCTTAGCTAAAATTGTAGAAAACAATCAGAAAAACTGGGATCAATATATTAACTTTGTTCTATTTTCTCTTAGAAATAATGTTCATGAGGCAACTCAATTTTCACCATATGAGTTGGTTCATGGAAGGAAACCCAGGGATGAGATACAAATTTTTAAAGAAAGCCTAATTATAGACAAAGAGGAAAATGAAAATATTAATGAAACAGTATTAGATTTAAAACAGATATGGAAAGAAGCTTATGAGAATAATATGAAATATAAAGAAACAGTGCATGAGAACTTAAATGGAAAAAGAAAATTAAGGAAGTTAGAAGTAGGAGATAAGGTATTACTTTTGGTAATTGACTTGAAAAACAAATTAGGAAAACAATGGAAAGGACCATTTACTGTCACACACAAAACAAGTGAAGTAAACTACAAGATAAACATGAATGGGAAAATAAAAACTTACCATATAAATAATTTGAAACTATACACAGAAAGAAATGAAGAACAATTTCAAGGGATAGATACAGAGATAGATAATGAAAATCAAACTAATCAAATTCAAAACTTAGATGCAGAAAATGAAGAAATTGATAATCAAATACATGAATGTTTCATGGTATTAATTAATGAGGAAACTAAAGAAAATGATATTAAAAATATACCTATATTAGAAACAAAAGATAGTCAAACATGGGAAAAGTTAAATTTGGGAAATTTATCTCCAGAAAAGACAAGGGACATAATGAACATTGTTAGTGATTTCAAAGAAATTTTTTCAAGTTTGCCAGGAAAAACAGACATTATAAAGCATGACATGAAACTAACAAGTGATAAGCCCATTTTCATGAAGTCTTTTAGAATTTCATTACAGTGCATTAAATTTACATTTACAATAATCCATGTAAACTGGAAAGCCATTTACTGGAAAATAAATTTATATTGTTATCTGATAGACTATATAGGTGATTTCTGATTCTACAAGAATATAATTTTGAACTACAAGCAATAAAAGGGGAAATTAATATCGTGGCAGATATGTTATCAAGAGTTACTGTAGGATAGAACTAGTGTAAATAATGTTCATTGATTTTAATTTATTGATGCATGTATATTGTTATGTTTTGATTAGTGGGCATGAATAAGTTGTTTGTATGGATACTGTATTTTATTCATTTGAAAGGGAGATAACTCAATTAATTTTAATTGGGATTTTTTTTATTAATCAAGGGAGATAATTATAAAATGTCAGTAATGAGGACAAAAGTATAAACTAAAGTAAGTATGATCATCTGAAGTCATTATTTTATTTTTTTAAATCATTAATACTCATTGCTTAAAGATTAGGTCAATTGGAAATGGTAAGTGGAGAGAAAATACAACTTATTAGTGCCCAACAAAAAAAAGTTAGGTAAATTTATTGGAAAAGTTTTTCTGATACAAATATTACATTTTGTTCGACAGGAAAGGTTTGGTGATGTTCCGAGCATACACACACACGCTATGCTGTTGACAGTAGACTACACATACGCTATGCTGTTGACAGTGGCCATGTTAAACCTATATGCCTATGGAATCAGCAAAGGCATCTCCATATATGAACTATGAACTGTCATGTCACTTTAACTTTTTATGCCTATGGAGTCGGCAAAGGCATCGCCCATATGACTGTTTATGGACTATACTACTATACACATGGCTCGTTTTTGAGGGACTCTCTTGCATTATTCATGAAAGGAACTACGTTGTTTATTTATGGACTTTATGGACTTTGTGCATTGTTTGATTATTGATGGACTCTGTGTTCTTTATGGAAGAGACTACCTAAGGATTGTGTACATAGTGTAATCATTTATGGACTTTTGCGTTGGTAGTGGAAAAGACTGTGATAATGAACTGTGTTGTACTTTATCATCATCAACGACAGTAGTGATGATTGGAACAGTATTTTATTTCCTACCATAAGCTATAGTGGAACTGTACATATGTTTATTTGATTACATCTATGGACTCATATGAACAATGAACTCAATGTGTCAAGATGTCTATCAAGACTCAAGAGCAAGATATATGTTGTGGTCCTTTTCCCCAATAATGGCCATGTAAATTGTAAGACATATGACAGTAGGAGGTAGAGTTTTGGACTTGTGGACTGAAAAAAAATTGATTGACAATTTTTTTTTTTTGATAAAGGGGGGAGGAAATATGTAATGACTTGACGCGTAGAAGTATTGGGAAAATCGGGTATCTATAGAATGACGTGACGTAGGGATTAAAAAACTAGGATTACATAACGACGAAAGATAGAGACGGACGTGACGCCTAGAACTAGCAACACGATTTCTGACTGTGTCCTTATTTTGAGTATTAAAGTGTAAATAAGTTCAAGTTCAACTATCGTTATTTACTTATTGAATATTTCTGTGAGTGTGGTGTGAACGATCTCGCAAGCCAATTCATACAACTACACAACTATCAAACCACGCTTTAACACTATCTATATCTTTTTTAAAAAAATATTATTATGGCTCCTTCTGTCTCGGAAGACAATGGATGCGCCCAGACGAGTCACTGGCTTTGGTTACGTCTAGGGCAGAATCTGGCGTGACTGATCAATCCTGGAGCGGTAGAGTTTGCCACAGTTCGTGCATTTATATTCATCTGTACTAGGGCTAGCTGACAGGGCAGCTTTTTTTTTTTTGCTTTCTCTTGGCTGACGCACCTTCGTTTCTATTGCATTCGGTGAAATTCCTACCAGCCCGCACAGTCTTGTCTCCATGCTGTCCGGTCTTGGGCTATCTCCTCCCACATACTTTGTTCTATGCCCGTCGGCTCTTATGTCTTGCTTGCAGATATCTCTATAGGTTAGTATTGGGCGGCCATCAGTTGATCTAACCAATTACTATGTTTTTTTCTCAGCCTTGTGTAAGGGACATCAATATGTTCAACCTTCACGGCTAAAGCCTTAGTTGTTGTTTTTTTTTTTTTTTTTTTTTGTTTTGTTTTAAGTTTCTTTAAAATTAGCTGCTTTGAGACTGGTGGACGAGAGTCCTCCATCTAGTGCCAATGATGGACATCTATAGAATGGGTGAAACGAATCTTAAAAACCGGTTTTAATATTGGAAGGTTTATAAAAAGGGTTTCCTTCAATACTTTTTGCTAATATGAAAATCAGTTATGGCATGAGTTAACCATGAAGTAAGAATACTGGTTGTGTGGTATGTTCTCTGGACTATCAACCCGGGGTCACATCCTGCCTTTGGGCCAGGATAATTATCTTCAGTTCTGAAGGAACATTCAAAACATGCCAAACAATGTTAGAGTGCGCACTGTAAACTTCTTCCTTCCTAGCCATGATATCGTTGACTATCCCCTACTAAGAAAATAGATTTAGCCTAACCATTTCTAATCGCCTCCTTATTTAAAGTTTGTTTTTTTAACTTCAATGATTAAATTGACCTCTACATTTGTATTTCTTTTTTCAAGTTATTATTTACAATCTTTCAGCCCATGATATGGAAAACTTATGTAAGTTTCATGTATTGTTTTTTAAATCTAGATTTAGATCTAGTAGACTTATATACTATGACTTTAAAATATCTTCTATGTCAAGGAACGAGTGGTTTTCAAAATAAAAGGACATAGCCGGCCATCTTGTAGCTCTATTAGTTGATGGTGCCTGTAAAGGTTGATTTATCTTATCTTAGATTATATTATACAGGCGTTACTTCAAAAAAGTTGATGATTACGTCCAGTGGCGTAGCAAATAAGGTTCCCCTGGGCCCGGGTTCAAGAATTGAACTTCCCCCTCACTTCGTATGACAAATATTTATGAGACAAAGAAATCCAGTAGTTGTGATGTATCGGTACATTTACTGGAGGACATTACAGCCTTTACCTAACAATCTAGTTTGTTGTTAGAGTGACTTAAGGCCAACAACTGCTTTAAAAATGTTTAAATTATCATCCTTTTTTTTTCTAACTACGAAAAGCTTAAATAGGTTACATAAAAAATGTCCAAGACTAATTAAGAGTACAATACTAACAATTACATTTATTCGAAATGTTCTGTATTAATTGGTCTAACTAGTTTAATAAACATTTCGGCCAATTAATAATAACACCTAGTAAATTAAATTCCCGTGAAACTTTTGCCCCCCCCCCTATAAATTGCTTTCTATCATTTTTGCGAAGAGGATTGCCTTTCCTTGATTTTTTGTCTCGTATTGCAATGTGACACTTTTGGCGCATGTTCCATAGCTTTGCCACCCCTGTCCTAAATGATACTCTTTGCGGTGACCACTAAATGAAAGGTTGTTGCATGCTAAAAATAAAACTAAGATTCACTATGTCATGAGTTATTTTCAGTCAGTAATTGTCAAATTCTTCAATATTCTCCTTGTTTACATCATCCGCCGTTCTCAGTTGTTCATGTTGGCTGTATATTTGGCAAGTTAGTTGTTGAACTGAAGTCATTAGTAGGCCTATCCTTTTTTTTTTTTTGACGATTCATTTGGAAAGCTAACAACATTGATGCTTTCTCAGGATATAATCCCGAGACCATCCACACCATCCGAACGACTTTCCAGTGCACATACCACAAAACAAAGCAGCCATTCAAGTGAAAGACACTTCTATGCAAAATATATATATATATCGATCTCCCCAAATCAGTCACTATAAGTAGCACAAAAAGTCAACATCTTTAACGTTTCCCTAAGTAACAAACATAATATGTTGTTTCTTTTGCTTGTTTAATATCTTATTTTAAGTTTAAATCGAGATTTATGCTAATAGAAAAATGAAAAAAAAAACTTTGCTTTTTTTTTAAAACAAAAGCATAAAAAAAGGTTATCATACTCTAAGTTTAATCAACATATCGGAAAAAATTAAAGAATGGGAATATGGGACCCAAACGTCACCACCTACGCACTGTCACCACATTACAATAAACCTGATGAAGGCAGTTCCTTACAATGACCCTATGTGAAAACAGGGTTAATGTTTTGAAGTTAATATAAAATTTGATATAACGTTTTAAAGACATTTTTCAATGTTTAACCATTATTTACAAAATTGCATTGTAGGGTAGGCCACAATTGATCATTAGTCATGGGATCAGGCGATATGAAACTATTTGGAGTTAATAAAATGTCTTACTCTATTTGAGATATGGTGCCCCATATAAGTCCAGATATTTTATGTATTTAACTTCTAAATATTTCTTGGAGGCCCCTAGGTAGAGCATATGTTGCGTGTTTGTAAATCCGGTCATGGCCTGATGGTTGTTACACCATTGAGTGTGGGCCCCTTAATGGTCGTGGGCCCGGGTTCATTGAACCCCTTCGCGCCATGGATGCTACGCCACTGATTACGTCCTAGTGGTCCTACGCATCATCCATCTAGCATGCATGATAACCAATGACTTACATTCTGTAATGTCACTGGTTTTCCTGGCTGGCTCAGTCAACCCATTCCATGCTCTAAAAGCGCTAGGGAAGAAGGAGAATTTGTACAGATTTGTCCTAGCATGTGGAACGAGGAATGTGGAAAGATTATCTATGTATTCTCGTAGGCTACTGAGATAACCTTATTATTTCCATTGAACTTTTGAGTCATAAAAACAACACTAAACAAACATTTAAAGAATGGCGAGTTAACAATGAAAATGTGAAAGTACTGATTCAAATTTAGCAATGTCTATGACTACTACAGTTTCTCCTAGTTTACTAGTGGCGTCACTATGGGGTGCGGGCCACACCAGGTGACACCGACCCTAGTGACGCCACTGCTAGCCACTACGTTATTTCCTGTATATAAATGTATGATTTGTTTTTTTTTGATTACTTTGTTTGAAGGACCCGGATTTGTTTCAAGTTCTGAAGAAAGATTTTGCACGGGGGACAAGTGGTAAGGTGCGTGCGTGAGCGTGTTATAGTGTGAGACATTATAATGTTTTCATTTTGTTTTTATTTATTTTTTAATATAAAATATAACTATAAAATGTGTAGCTGGATTATGGTGAAATTAGAAGACAACTAGTGGGTCAAGAGAAGGGACGTCACAGCCAGAGAGACGGAGATGTGTAAAGAATTAGGTTTAACTCCCTCCCCCTAACATATTCGTATATTGGTCTAACTCAGAGGTTCTCAATTTTTTTTTTTACCCGGGGACCTTTTAGCAAGTCATAACTTGCCCTCGAAACCCAAAGTGAAAAATCTTTTAGCGAAGAAGGTATCGCTATTGCTCATTCTGTGGATCCTCTTCAGTCATCGCGTGGACCTCTGGGGGTTTGAGAAACACTGGTCTAACAGAGGTCAGTTTGCAGAAACTAAACTAAACTCTAACAGAGGTCAAGTAGCATTATATTTTTTTAAAACTACGTTTCAAGATTTTTTAAAATACTTTAAATACTTTCTTGTTTTGTATATAAATGTGTAGTTTTCTATTTTACAAAATGCTTGTTTTGTGTTCAATACGTGCTTGTTTCTGTGTTCAAAAAGTGCTTGTTCTGTGTTCAAAAAGTGCAGTGTTGTCCACAGATCGAGCTCGTGGTCCACAAACGGTCCAAGTATCTCGGAGTTCTCAAATCTCTGCCTCTGTCCAAGATCACCGAAGCGCGCACCGAGTTCAACATTTTGAATCAATGCCGCGAGTGCCCTTTTGTCATCAACGTTCTGGACGGGTTCGAGTCGACCAAACTACGCTTTCGTGACTACGTACGTAGGAGTTCATTTGGTTACGTTGTTTATCTTGCAAAGTTTAAATTATTCAAATAATCAAAAGCGTTTATGCAACTCAGTGTCACTCATAGTTAACCAGCTAGTTGAGCGTTTCCCAAATGACAAAGCAAATAAAACACTTCGCACATCCTGAGTATTTAGAGGAACATTTTGCTTATTTTCTAAGAGAGATTAATTCACGTAGTGAGCTACCAGTTAATTATTTCAGTAGTTTGTGGAAACCGCTATGTTCCGCGAAACACAGTTTGGGGAACACTATTTGTTCATATAGTGCACATTCTGTACATTGGTTTGTATAAAAGTTGCATAAACAATTACGAGACTTATCAGTTTGAAGATAAAAGTCAAAGAAATTCGAGTCACGATCAGAACTCCTTTGATTTGGGGGATGGGCTGAATATTTAAACTACGGGAAAGTGTACATGAAAGAAATGATCTGTCATTGAGGGCAATGTTGCTTGTCTGTCTAAGAGGTTTCAAACTTTCGGTCTGCCAATGATGTTTCAAACTTTTTGTCTGCCAATGAAGTTTCAAACCTTTGGTCTGCCAATGAGGTTTTAAACCTTTGGTCTGTCAATGAAGTTTCAAACCTTTGGTCTGCCAATGAGGTTTCAAACCTTTGGTCTGTCAGTGAAGTTTCAAACCTTTGGTCTGTCTACTGAAAAAGCTCGCAAACCGTAAATGTTTCAGGGAAAACGCGGCGCAGCTAAAAGTGTCCATGAAGCGCAAGGTTCTCTGAGGGACACATAGATCAGTTCACTGCGTTACAAGAGCTGGACATTTGTTTGTTACGCACTAATGACAAAGTGTGAACACCTTGTAGGTGGGGTCTAACATTCACGTGACGCCTAAACATGGGAGCGGGAGCGAAATCGCCCTTGACCCTTGATCCGTGCAGATCTAAATTCGCCGCAGCTTACCGGATGTCGTCAGGAATCACCTCCAGCACGGCATTGTGGTTGTAGTATGGATGTCCCTCCCTCCTAGCTTCTTTGTTGATACTATAGTAAAATATGGTCGGATCTTGCCTATAATCTACGCAGCTGCAAATAGAGACTTAGAGCTGGCTTGTGTGTGGGTCAAAGGACTTCCGTCAAAGTACATTTCAAACTTACAAACTATATGGACAAAAAAAAAAACAACAGCAACATTTTGTTAGATTTAAGTTGATACAAACTTGGGAAGGGGAGGTAACAATAAAGTTTCAAATCTGATATTAAAGGTCGTGCTCCTAGAATATTTCGCCACTCCCCCCGCCTTGACAGGCAGTTTCCCAGAGTCTCGTTGTTTATTGTTAAATGGTACACATTTCTACTTAAACTGCATTTTATAAAAAAAAAACGGAAAATGTTTATTTCGTTGTCAGAGTCATTTCATTCTAATGGAGTTTGCTCCCTTCCTAACACTCGATCATCTGACACACGCCATGAAAGGAGTTGGCTCCAGTAACGCCAGGTCAGTAGAAGTAGGAATTACTGTTTTGTTGTTATTGTTGTAGTTGATTTCTGCCTCATTACAAGTTATGCATATATAAATGCGAACATATTTTAATGGGAAAAGAAAGATAAGAATAGCTACTGTGAGTGTGACAAACATTGATACACAGGAGCTCTGGTAGTCCGTGGCTCAGTCTCTCCAGTTTGGCTGCTTTGTGCCAGAAGATTCTGACGCCAGTGAAAGAAATCAACACAAGTGGCTGCATCCATCATCACAAGAAATTTAAAGGCCTTCAAGTCTGGGACTCGTTTAATTCGTTGATATCCTAAATTAATAAAACAGTCGCATTAATCTCAGCGCAAAACGTATTAACGCAGGCTTCATCTTCTCATTACAACTTACATGACACATTACATGATTATAGCTTAGACGACTATCTACCGTACAGTTTACATTACACTGAATACAGCTTAGATAGTACTATCTACATTACAGTTTACGTTACACTGATTACAGCTTAGACACTAGTAGGCCTATCTATATTACAGTTTACGTTACACTGATTACAGCTTAGACACTAGTATCTATATTACAGTTTACATTACACTGATTACAGCTTAGACACTAGTATCTCTATTACAGTTTACGTTACACTGATTACAGCTTAGACAGTAGTATCTATATTACATTTTACTGAAAAGATAAAAGCGTATGTGGCTTAGATTGAGATATCGTGTAGAGTAGAGTGTAGACCCTTCAAATCTGACTTTCACTATCGTAACAATGTCATATTACTAGACTGTAAATAGAATAACCTAGAGAAATTCTGCTTAGAAACTGGAGCAAAGAAACAAAACCTGAAGAAAGGTTTGAACTGCCATCATTGTGACCGTGTCTGTGTCTACCTGAGACTTTGGTCGTTGTGACCGTGTCTATGTCTACCGCTGGATAGTCTAAGTGCTGAGCCGAAGCTCTTCGAGTACTAAGTTTGAAAAAAAAAACCTGACTCTTGTCCGAGAACAAAAGATCAAACAGTAAAAAAAAAAAAACCTGTCTGGACACAGGCCTGTCTGGAAGAGACCCGAGTCATGCATATGGGGCATTGCTATTTCCATTACCGCTGACACTCCGGGCACATGGACTAGAATCATGGCCGAAGGCCAAGCGACACCGGGGGCCGCTTTCATTTTCCTTCGCTTTTCCACACTAGCCGTGCGGGATACGCCATTTATGTAACGCTCCCTTGAGGAACGGCGCATGGATTAGGTGACGGTTTGTAGGAGCTTTCTTACAACCCCGCTACATGTGCAATGGGCGGACTCTCGTCTGCCCGAAGGCACCCCCTCGGGGGTCCTGTTTGTTACTTTTTAGCCTTGCTCACCTCCCCTAGTGAGCCGTTTCCACGTCGGCGCCACGGTGAGGCAAAGTAACTTTGCCGGCGTCTATGTCTACCTGAGACTTTGGTCGTTTTGCTTGCAAAAAATATTCTGAGCAAAATACTGCAAGAATTAAAAAAAAAAAAAAAACTTCGATCGGGGGAACGACTTTGAATGAGAATTGTTCTACAGAGGAAGGTTTTACGTAAGATAGTTAAAGGGAAAATTGCAAAAAGAGACAAAACGTAGGCTAAAATAAAAGGAATTGCAATGGGAAACTAAACAAAACAAAAAGATTGGTAAGGGAGGCAAATGGGGAAAAAAAAAAAGATTGGTAAGGGAGACAAATGAAAACCAAATAACAAACAAATAAAAGATTTCTTAGGGAGCAGAAAGTAAATTTCCTTTGACATACAATACATTAAATATTTCAATCAATTTGTAATCCTGAATGTTGTAACTACTTAGGATTTCATTTTTTTAAATTCTTCTTCTCAATCGTCAACCAAACACCTATTCTGGCACCAAAAGATTGTTTTGTATGGAAGTCACCATGGCCTTGGAGTACTTGCATTCAAAAAACATTCTACACAGGTAATAATCACTGCACCATGTAAAGTGGGAACCTTACATCTTGTGTTAAAGTTACTTCCCAAACACCTGGATCTTCCAACCTCTCTCTCTCTCTCTCTCTCTCTCCCTCTCTCTTTTTCCTCTTCGTTCTTTTTCTCCTCTTTTTTTCTTTATCTTTCTCTACATTCTTTCTGGAATTGTCTGTCTAGTTCTATGTCACAATTACTTTCAACTAGTAGATTCTTATCTTATAAATTACAGACGTTAGTTCAAAAGAGAAGATAATTACGTCCCCGCGTATCTCCATGTCAATCTAGTCATGCATCATGCATGTTACATCAGTGATTTAAAATCTTCCAAGTCGTTGGTTTTCTCAACTTATTCAGGCAACTTATTCCATTGTCGAATAACACTACGAGACAATGAGGACTTGTACGAATTTGTCCTAGCAAATGAAACAAGGAATGTGCCTTTGTATTTGTGTCAATAAATCAATAACTGATTATTGTAAACTGAATCATTTTCCGACACAGTATTTAAACTCTTTGATGTTAGGAACTAGTAATGCAGGGATTCTCAGCCTGTGCGTCGCGACATCCTAGGGCTAGGAGGTCGATTGACGATTTGCCAGGGATCGCCAAAGACCATCGAAAAAATGGATTGTTTGCTCCTGTGTGCGCGGAGAGAGGGGGGGTCGCGACAGACTAGGGGAATGTAAAAAGGGGTCGCCAAGCTTAAAAGGTTGAGAACCGCTGTAGTAATGTAAAACTTTGTGTAGCGTATATTTGCATATGTGAACAGAGATGTGAAGCCAGAGAATATATATATCCTCATTTCCGGTCACGTGGTGTTGGGTGACCTTGGCTCTGCGATACAACTGGACAGCTCTACGTTAACCTTGGGTCGCTGCGCCACCTACGTCACACGGGCACCAGAGGTAACTCTTAGTTACGTGTTGTTATTTATTTATAACTGTTTAGTCACGTGGCAATATTTACTGGAAACTAATAATTTTATTCCCTTAGGAAAATAAAAGGCGTATTTGTCAAACATCACGCGATGTTTATTTCACACTAGATGACCGGCGGCGGAACATAAGCCGCTATTTGCTGAAAGTATTCGTGTAGACAGCGTATTGTCAAGCAGAGTTTATGGCTGTGCTTCCGTAAGAACAACGGACAGAACGTTGCAATACCTATCCCAATGTTCGCAAACAAAGCTTACAGCCATCTCGCAAAGTTCAAGAGCAACAGTTTCCTTATGCTGGGATTTCGACTACATTGAAAGACCTGTTGACTCCAAGAAATATATGTAAAACGGCGGCCATGGTTAGGAAACGAAGGGCAATACGAAGGGATCTAATCAAAACAAAGCTACAGAAAAAAAACATGCATGACGCGTAGGACGTAATCATAATCTTTTTTGAAGTAACGTCAGTAACATATAACATACGATAACTATTTAATTGACTCCAGATATTGACGTGTGTAATAAAAATGCACAAGTAAATGTAGTCAAATATAAAATGTAAAGAGAAAGAATATGAAAGATGACCCCCTTTTTTTTTTTTTCGAGCCGTGCTCTCAGTGGCCGCGAAAGTTACGTGGGGTAACTCTAGTCCGACTTGCAGAAATAAAAGAGTTATCTTTGCATGATTTTTTTTTTCATCGAGGGTAAGAGAGTCGACGTGTGTGCGTGGTGCCCACACTGGGCTGGGTGACGAAGAGAATTATGTACATGTATATAGATAGATGTTTCAGATGTTCTTTCAGAATTGTACATCCTATCCCTAACCTGCGGCAAGGACAGGGAGGTATGGCAGCGGGCGTGGTTCAAACCCGGGACCATCCTGCAGACTGTTTATAGAGCATGCCACTCGGCCAGTCTGACATCCATTTCATACAATTCAAAGCTTTACCCACAAAGAGGCATTCAGAAAAGCTGCCACATTGTATATAATAACTTTATCAATGCCTAATTAAGTTAACTGTCATATTGTATATAATAACGTTATCAATTTTAATTATGCCGCTCTCTAGATATGGAACAAAGAACCGTATGGCAAAGCTGCAGACGTCTGGAGTCTAGGTGTCACTGTGTACAATATTATTTCGAATCAGGTTAGTAGGTCACAGAGGTCGTGATAATGAATAAATGAAAATGTACAATAATTTTTAAACTCAAACCTAGAGAGGAAGCATCGTCTTGCAAGTAAATTTTGCTGGAATCATTGGAAGATGACATATAAATCATTAAATCATGATAGGCCTGTAGCCTATAACTTCAGATATTTTGTCGGGGTGTATGAACTTCTGGAATAAATAACTATTAGGCCACCAAGTGAATTAGCCTAATATCTCTTAAAAAATAAGCAAAGTGTTTCGCTAAATACTCAGAATGTAAGAAGTGTTCCGTTATGGAAATAGTTTGAGAATCACTGGATTCAGTTATTAGGTACTGTACAAAACTGCCGTAAATTTAAATTAAGTAGATCTAGGCCCTACTTAGATTTGGGTATTGTCGCGCCGTTCACTGCATAGGGTGGCAAGCTCTCTCCTCAGAGACTGGTCATAGGCGACTTTCACAGCTTCTTCCCAGCTGGTACCCACTGATTTTAGGTCTCAGAATGTGCGACGCAATGCTAGACGTGTAGGTCTACTTCCTTGTTTTCCCCTTCCTCTATTCAGCTTCTATTTTATGGCTGTTAAACATGTCCAGTCTTGCGAATCTCATACGACTTTCGATCACCACTTCACTTAGGGTGGCAAATCCCAGTGCTGGAAAGGATTTCTCTATTGGTGACATGTTATTCCTCTAGTCATTCTGAGCCATCGCTGCTATACCACGTTTAGCCTCTTTTTCAACCTTAATATGTCTTCCACGTTTAGCTAGGCCTAGAGTATGATTTAAGGAGGTGGATTTTGGTCTCTAGGCAAATTGATTTGTTTGCCCAAATGAGTCGTGTGTCATCGTCTCAAATGATCTTCCAACGTAATTAGCCTAGTTTCATATCGTCATAAAGGGTCAAACGTAATTAGCCTAGTTTCATATCGTCATAAAGGGTCAAACGTAATTAGCCTAGTTTCATATCGTCATAAAGGGTCAAACGTAATTAGCCTAGTTTCATATCGTCATAAAAGGGTCACTTTGGCAACCAAATCAGTCAGCGGCATTTAGGCCTACGAGTAGCCTATATTCTAGATTTCAAGTAATATTCATCGTATAAAATTGTAGGCCCTATCTAATTAGAAAATGACGAAAGTGTACAAGATCTCCGAATGACATTCTCCTCGACTCCTTAACCGTCCCACTTTTTTTTTTTTGATGACGAGGGGACTGGGGCATGCAAAGTATGCGGCCGGCTTTTTAAAGCGAGGATCGGACTTTACAGTCATCTTCGAGCACATTTCTCATATCCGTTCGCATGTTATAGAAGTTCTGCTATCTAAGCTTAAATCTGTTTTCCCCAATCTTTAGTGGCCATTTGTGTCCCCTTACCAACACATTCAAATTGAAAAGGTCAACGCCGGCAACGTGGTGTACGGAAGTAAATTTTGTAAAGAGTCGTCGAACTTTATTGCTAAG
>JADKLZ010028457.1:0-17856 GCA_021533235.1 Biomphalaria straminea | reverse complement strand
CTCCAGAACATGAGACTAAATGGTTGTGTTAATGTAGTGATTAGGACTTTGTTAAAAAAAATATTATTACTAAATTCTAGTACATTTATCATAACAATTTGATTTTGTCTGTATTATAAATACATTGAAAGTTACATTTAGTATTGTTTTACAAAGTGAAATTACTCTAGTGATTATTCCATGGATGACTGGCACTGTTACAATAATTCTAATGGAAAAAAATAGACTGCTGGAAGATAACTAATAAAACTTCAAATAGCTTGAATTCAGGTACCCCTCTAGAACTCATGTACCTTATGCAGCTTACTGGGCTCGGGCATCATATAGAGTTGATTGGGCTAAGCTACAACATAAGAGTTTACTGGGCTTAGGTACCATATAGAGCTTATTGGGTTCGGGTACCTTATACAAACTTCAACTAATAACTAAGATTTGATATAATTTGAAGAAGCGAAATTTGGAAAAAAATTTAATCACATCCCAGCAATCAAGAGGAGAGCACACAGTATAGTTAAAGTATCTAATTAGCATGCATGACTAGAACAAAACAACATGGCCACAGGTTGAAGGATTTCTTATATTTTATTTGTGACATTGTTACCCGATTAGTTGGTATAATAGTTTTCAGCTGACATTGACATGACAGCCACCTCCTCCTGAAATAGTTGGCAGCATCCTGACAACATCAGCACAGAGAATTTCAATCACAAAACTGAAGAGTGACAAACTAAACCTTAGTCAAAAGAACATTTTCATTAGAGAGTCTACAAGAACAATACAAATAGAACCGCACTAGTTGAAACAAACAATCTACTAAATAGCAAAACAAAAGAGACCTCTTATGTACACTATACATGAACAGACAACATTGTATTATATGTTGGAGTACTGAGCAATCACATGACCATAAGTTACACTAGACAAGGTGTGGCTTATTGTGGTGTTTACATAACAATTTCATCACAACAACAAACATATTGGTTTATATTACCAGTACAATACAATACATGATGTTTTTATAACAAAATAACCTTTGCCCCCAAAATAAATATATATAGCTACCAGAGTGAGTAGGATAATACCCTATAGCAAACAGACATAATATAATAAAGAAACAATTGTATGAACCCACATATTAAACCAAAGGTACCATGTCTTATTTGGCATTGCTTAATAACCAGTATGGACATAGTCAACTTTATATGCCAACTATTGAGTGTTTAATGACTACTTAAGTACCAATGTGCTTACTGCTGATGTCTACTTCTGCTGTTTTCTAAGTTAGACAACTCCATTCACTGCTTCTCGTTCAGTAACAAAAATGTCTTACTACTAACACCAACATGCCAAAACAAACTTACCCCTTTTATTACAAACACATTTTGCATGAATATACCTACTGTAGACACCCACACAGTGATGAAATACATACGTAATGGTATTAATTCCTACTTAACCACACACTAGCCCCCATCACCTCTGAGACACAATGTTAAAATCAACCCTTCCAAATGGCTAGTGAACAGAAACAGGAACCAGTAGAATCACAGTTTAAGAGTTATCTCCTTGCATGAACAAAATCAAATATAACATCAACAATCTTGAACATAAAACAGAGAAGAGTTCTACACAATAATCTATAAAATAAATTGATATAAATACTGCCAATGTAAGTTAACACTACACCACAGCCTGAACATAATTCCATTTTAAGTATCAAAATGTTCAATCAGTACAAATGTGTTTTATAAACAAAGTAAAAATCTATTAAAATAATGAAATATCTGAAAAAAAAAAACAAAAAAAAAACTGGTGGATGTGACAAACCAACCATGTCAGCACTGACCTATAATTTAGTTCAATCAAATTATCCTCTTAGGAAAACAAAATAGGAATACAAAATTGTTGTATTGTATATGCTACAATATATTAAACTTTTTACTTAAATTTTTACTGTATAAGATAAATGTTGTAACCCCTAATTCTTAATATAAAAATTGTAGTGGATTTACTGTATAATACCAAATTTTTGCATTATTTATACCATTATCCATTTCATTTTTTTTTTAAATTTCCAAATAAAAAAAAAGGAAAGAAAAAAATGTATGTCTTGTTGAAAGACAACTGATCCTACTGAACAAAAAGTATGGCAACACTATTGTGAAAAAAAAAACAACATCTGTTTGTATCATAAAGCTAGATTAGCATGCAATGATTGTCATTATCTTTTTTTTGTGTTATGTGTTTTTAGTTCAGAAAAACAACAGAATTCTATGTATAATGTTTTTCCAGTCTGTTGAGCTTTTTGAAATGTATTGATCTTCTAGTAGATTGATTCCCAGCAATACTATCATTAGTTGTACAATAAGGAAGTTTGAAGACTTTGGTAAAGGATAAAAGATGGAATTCACTCTTAGAGTCCTGTTCATTAGGTATGCAGCGCACAGCAAGACACATTGACTGCACAATGTACTAGTCTAGGATAATGTGATAATCTATGATGCATTTGAGCTTATCAAAAAGTTTGTGCTGATCAATGGCTACTGCGACAGAAAATAACAACAATAATATTTGTATCACCCACAGTATGACAACGGGACTCATGAATATTGATATTATTTCTGAAGGAACAAACTTCTAATGGTAAATCTGAATGCATAACATTAAGAAAAAAAAAAGTAAATATGGAAATCTCTAGATGACAAATGATTGTGAGAATTGTTAATACAAAATAAATATGTACAAAAAAAAGTTCAGATCTTGTTCTCTTAGTAAATAAAAACTCATTTTTTAGGTGTCTTTATCCTATAGGAGAACCTTTATCTGTATTGTTGGAATGCAAAATGAAATTTAATTTTTTACCACATTATACCAAATTTGAGATGATCATCAAAAATGTTACTCATAGAACATATGGCTCCTTTATCTTATAGAATGAAATACAGGCCAGATGGTCAGAGCTACAAAAGTCGACAACAGAAGTGGGAATATTCTACATAGGAGTAAATGTTTCTAAAGCTTAAAAAAACATTAAAAAAAACAACAGTGTTGACCTAATAAAAGAGATAGAGATAGTTTAGTTTAGTTTTAGGCACATCGGCACAGTATAGGCCATGTCATCCAGAGATAGAGATATAGAGCACTTTTATTACATTGATTCATTGAAGTTAGAATTATATTTTTTTTTAAAATTGTTTTCTTTTGTACAGCACTGAGGAACAACTAAGCCATTCAGACATCTTCTTTGTACATGATTGACTGACATGGGATTTAGTGTAGCAAAGCCTTTGTACACTAGTAGGTGGGTGATAGGTCTCTCTTCTATTTAATGACTTAGCTTTCAGAAGAAAAAAATGTAGACTCCTGAACAAGTTTTCAGACATTAAATAGCAAAATAAAAAAATCAAGAATAAATGAATATCAGTAACAAAAATAGAACAATAATAGCTAAAATAACAGGCAGCATTAGCAATACTATCACAACAGAGGCATCTCTGGATTTGTAGAAATTTAGATTCCATTTGTGAAACAAAAAAAGATACAAAACAAGAGGACAAATAGATGACAACTAGACAAAACAACAACTCAAAATTATAGCAAAAATAAATTTAACAGTTAAGAAAAAAATTGCCACATTGGCATTTACAAATCCATTTAAAATGATCTGCAAATTTTGCAAACACTCGCATAGAATACTATAAATATAATGATTCAGTTTAAAATGTTTCCAGATAATTTGTTCTTAGATGAACCTCCTAAGTAATTTATATCTAAGAATAAAAGAACTTCATTTCTACATCAACACTACAAAGTAAAGCAGATCTGATCTAGAGCCCATTGGAACTCTTTCTGTGCCAGCTTGAAGCTGATGGGACGAATGATATAACCTTCTTAAGACTACAATGTATCCCACAGTAGAAACCTTGGATGTAAGCCTGGTGCAGATCAAGTGTATTTACATAGAGTGGTCATCAAAAATTAAACAAAAACCCTGTATTATTAAATAACCATGGATATAAACATGGATAGATGCAATTGGTTGTATTCATACTTAAAGTTCAACAAATGAGAAATTAGTATTGGTAACTTAATGAGGGGACTTAAACATGTCAAAGCAATAGCAATAACAATAAAAGAAAAATTACAAAAAAAAAATATAGATACTTTGGCTTAAGTATAAGATATTACACAATACAAAATAAATTATTTCAAAAGTTGAATTGCACATGAAAAAGTCTTAACAAAACAAAGCAATGTGTAGTAAAAAAAAAGGGCTGAAAAAAAACAAGAAGAAAACAAAATAATATTTTGTTTCAATGGGACTAATCATAAGTAAGTTTACTTAAAGCTACATCTAACTGTCTAGGTTAGCCTATTTATATTGACACAAGCTTATTGAAATATTCATACCTCCTATTGAAAATGTTTACACTAGAGGGTAACTAAGAAATAAGCATGACTTCAGTTTTAACTGAAATTTAAGACATAAACTGATCAGTAATTACACAATTAAACTTTACCAAATAATTTCATTTTGATCAACTATACACAACTATGGAGAACTATAAGAAACAGCACTTGGATAAATTTTTTTATGACCTCAAAAAAGTGTAAATACTAGTAATACAAAAGTAAACAGTATAAACTCTCATGAATAACAAAAACAACAATAACCAGGTATAACTAAGCCATAACAGCTAGTGTATAACTAAGCCATAAAAGTTAGTGACTAACAAAGGCATAACAGACATAACAAAGATGTAACAGCTAAAGATGTCAGATCTAATGAAAGATGTCAATGAGACTTGTCCCCAATGATTTACTTGTGTATGTATTCAAAAGTTTCCTCAAACCAAATGAACTGGTTTTAATATGATGGAAGACTTCTCAATCAACATGTTCTGTTTTTGTTTTTGTAAGACCCATTCTCAAAACAAAGAAAAACTAACAACAAATGTTAATATTGCACAAATCAGAAAGCTAAGCAGCATTATGGTGGTCCCTAGGAAGTTTAAAATAATATTTATTTATTTTGGTCAGAACTATCTAATGGGATTTTTTATCTTGATTATTAAAGAAATAAGCATTATTTTTTTAAAAATTGTCAAATAGTGCACATTTGAGGAGCATTTAATTTGCAAAGCTGTTTATCAAATTATCTAATTAAAGTAATCTGTATTGAATTCTAAGATCCATTCCATATTTTAAAAGCTTAAAAATAAAAGTTGGGGAAATGATTTGAGCATTACAAAACAAAAAAAGATCAAATAAGTTACAATTTAGTTACTAAGTACATACACTACAAAATACAATTATGTATTCAAGTATCATTCAATATAGCTTAACTTTTGTACCACAACTTTCAATACACATGTATGGTAGATCCTTAAGCTCAAATGGTGTGAGAGACTTGATCAACCTGTCCAAGTCGATGTCTACGGCTACCTTGCAGTTTCATCATCGCTATCAATCAAAGAATTTCTGTTACGGCTCAAGGATGTTTCTTCTGTATCTGATCTGTTGGTGGGAAAACAAATTAGGAGATGACATTCAGTTCATGAAGACCTTACTTCTTATGTATTTATGCCACTACTCTTTGAAAGTCTGTATCAATTTACTTTAATGTTAACTTTTTATTATACACATTTCAACTTCTTCATTCACTAAATGTACCTTACATAAAAGTGAAAGAATTTAAAAGTAGATGACATTGAAATATTTGAGATACAAAACTAATAGTGCAAACCAAACAATATTAACAATTAAAAAAAAATTGTGTCAATCAAATTTCTGTTCAAGAAAATAAAAAATTAACCAGCTTGAGTAAACTAACTAAATGAAGACCTTAGACCAAATGGAAGTATTATTTACATACTGATAAAGAAATGTGGAGTTTTTTTTCTGGTACTATTGGTATGTCATATGAAAATGTAAAAATTAAATAAAAATTTGATCAATGGAACAAGACTCACGAATAATGAACCTCTTCATCTGAATCATTGAGCATTGAAAGGGTTGGGTTGTCCTTGAAATGTGTCTCTACAAGCAAAAAAAAAAGTAAAATTAGAACCAAAAAATTTGAAGACTAATAATTAATTTGAAAAAGTTGAGTTCAGTTTGGACTCAGTACTCACCAAACATTGCGTTGGGGGAAGGCGAGTAGACAAATGCCATCGTGTAGAGGTAGAAGTTGAGGAGGCCATAGAAGGAGACAAACTCGGCCGAGTTCTCATAGTTGGTAGCCAGCTCAGAGACAAAGTTGTCTTGCAGAGCCCCTCCCCCAAATCTCATGACAGTGATAGTGATACTGATAGACACCACGATGATCATCAAGGCTGTCATAAACTTGAGACGCAGGTCTAGAAGACAGAAACATATTATCAAGCAGGTCTAGAAGACAGAAACAGAATATCAAGCAGGTCTAGAAGACAGAAACATATTATCAAGCAGGTCTAGAAGACAGAAACAGAATATCAAGCAGGTCTAGAAGACAGAAACAGAATATCAAGCAGGTCTAGAAGACAGAAACAGAATATCAAGCAGGTTTAGAAGACAGAAACAGAATATCAAGCAGGTCTAGAAGACAGAAACAGAATATCAAGACTTGTAAATTAATAACATTACATTTTTTAAATATTTATTTTACTTTAAAAGTGTGCATAATTTTTTAATTCAGACTGCATGTTCAAACAAAAACACAGTTGATCTGTGCTGTGTCAGTACAAGGGGGATAATAAGCAAAAAGCAGTAGTTGGTTATTTCAATGCTACAATATCATTATAACAGGTTTTTATAGGATCATCTGAATCTGTTTTCAAATCTAATGTTTGATAAACCAAAAGGGAAATAAAACTATAATTATTGCGGAGATTTTAATATTGAAATAACTGAAACATTTCAATTTGAACCTATATCCCAAATAGTTGAGTTGTTTTTTTTTTTCAGTAGATCTATGTATTGATCTATCTGTAGTGAAAGAGACTAGTTGGTGGAGAAACTATGCTTACCAATGGAGAGCTCTGAAAAGTCAAGCAAACAAATGTTGCTGCAAGCTAAACAAGTATTAAACATAGACTCACCAAAGAAGGGCATTAACCTCAACTCAGCAAAAGCTCTGACCAACAAGTACAGTAGATACAACAAATAGAAACCTCCAAATATGAAAAACATGATCTTGAAGCCCTGCAAAAATATTTGAATAAGGACTTAAGGCATTTGTGACGATCAACAAATTATGCAACTCTACCTAAACAGAGATGTGGAAATGTTTGACAGAACTGTAGATGACTAACTTCTACAATTGATATCAACCCTCTTTTTTAAAAAACAAACAAATATATATTAATAAAAATTATTTAAAAAAATAAATTTTGATGCACACA
This sequence comes from Biomphalaria straminea, assembly GCA_021533235.1. NCBI lineage: Eukaryota > Metazoa > Mollusca > Gastropoda > Planorbidae > Biomphalaria > Biomphalaria straminea. The sequence goes on along the minus strand of JADKLZ010028457.1, from coordinate 10,474 downwards.
TTTCTACAAATATGAAAAACTGATGTGATCAGTTGTTTTACATGTTTTAGATATTGCTTCAGAAATGAAGATTATTATATCCTTGTCCAAAATGAAGTGGGCAAAAGAAAAATAGGTTAGTGACCAATCCACTGTAATGAACAGTAGCTTTCATTAACACAAGACAAGCCAGAACCACATCAAAACAATGATGTGCTTAGAAGGTAAACAAAATATTGCTAAGTTCTTTTTAATGTTGAGATAAATCCAGAATACAGTCTAATCAACAAAACACCTTAAGACAACAGAAACCGTGTGACGAGGCTCTCAATTTTCAAGTCAGAAGCAGAGGAAGCAATAAAACACTAAGAAGTGGCACATTGACTGGAGTTGATAGTATACCATTACAAGTTTTAAAACACAGTGGTTTAAAACACAGTGGACCACCTATGACAAAATGTTTGAGACAATCTGCAATTGCCAAAAGAATGGATCCAATCATGAATTATTCCACTACCGAAAGGAAACTTAGGACTATTTCAAAACTATAGAAAGATAAGTCTGAGCAAGATTATGCTAAGGATTATTCTCAGCAGACTCAAAAGATAAGCTGAGTAGGTTCTTTATAAAAACAGGCAGACTTCAGAGCAGGTAGAAGCACTGTTGAACAAATAGTTAACAGCAGACTGTTAAATAAGTGTGTGCATTCTCTCTCCAGCTCTTTTTTAACAATATATTTCTGGAGCATTATATGATAGAAACTCTAGAAGGATTTCCTACTAGCTTGACCATTAATGGGTGGCCTATTTCTAATCTGAGGTTTGCAGATGATTGTTGGAGAAAAGGCAGACCAGGTACAAGATCTTACTTCAAAACTGAATGCTGCAGCTAGAGTAGTTGACAGTGCTGAAAAGAGCAAAATGCTAGTTTGTGATGTTATAGTTGAATGGCCAAACATTAGAAGTTCTCATTTGAATACCTAAGGTCAAACATAGTAAAAGATGGAAGATCAATAAAATATATAAAACCCAGTGGAAGGAGCACAAAGAATGTGTCGTCCAAAGACAATGTTCTGCTAAGAACAGCTGATGACCCGGGATTCGGTTACACAAGCTGTCACTGTCAAGGGACAGACTATGATGATGAGCCCAAACCTCCCACAGGAAAGCAGGGGATAGAGTGAACAGGATTTGAACCCAGGACTATCGATATGACAGCCCAGATCACAAATCAAATGACAGAGATTCTTGTTTATAAAGAACATTTAAGGTTCCAGGAAAGAAGATAGCACATGACAGAAATCAGTTAAAAGCAACAATGTTATGAATAGATTAAATTAAGATTTTAAACTATATCCATTCTATTGATCACTTCAAAAGGGAAACATCTAAAAGTGTTTGAAAAAAAGGAAATTCCCAATCTAAATTTACACTTACTTTTAAGGTTACAACAAAATAACATTTCTTTTGAAGCAGGGGTAGAAATACTTGTTTTTATAAGTGACAGGCTAGGGTTAGATATCTACTTCTTGTCAGGTATTGTGTGATGTTAAAAAAAATGTCACCTCAAAATTGGTTGTGTCCAGCCTGTAGTAGTAAGTAGGATCTTGAAGTTCATTATATTCCTGCCAAGAGGCCAAGATCACAGCACACAACCAGATCAAACCAACTATGATTAGTTTGGGCAGGTAAAACCTTATGAAGTGGCGATCAGTCTAAGGAAATAGAAATAATTAAAGTATGGCATTGAATGTGAACCAATTTATCAAATTAATGTATTCATTACTAATTCATTACATTGATGAAATAGAGACAAAGTGTACAACATTTTTAGTGTTCAGAGCTTGAAAAACAAACAAACAATTTATGCTTAAAAAAAAAAAAAAGAGGTAAGCTCCTATCAACTTTGATAAAAAGCATTATCATTATGAGAAATTAAGGCCTAAAGAGCAGGTGAGATGAGAGCCCATGTTTACCTGTCGTACACTGTGGTATATGCACAACCAAAACAATAACAAGGCACAGAGAAATGATGCTTGGAACAGGCCATCCAACATACCAGGTAGCCAACTGTTCACCAGGAATGTCAACGGAAAGATGGGATCTGTGCAAAGAAAATAAAATAACACCCATATAGCCATTAATTAGGCTCACATTGCTCTATATAGTCTATGTTCATTGTCATTTGGTGAACATAGTCAATTTTTTTTTAGTTCATCACAGATTTAGGGTCTAGCAAGATAACTCACTCTGCTTTGTTGTTTATGATATCATTTGGATGAGTTCTTATTGATCATTAATGTTAAGTTAAAGAGTTTCTAAAAGATCTTTTAAAAGTATTTCTATTTGCTAGTTACAATCATTGCATATAGTAGATTGTCAAGCCTAATGACAAGCTGTTTTAAGGATACACACACATGTACAAATACCAGTATTTCTTCTAAATATAATAAACAATGTTGGCAATAAATAATTAATTGGGCAAGGTTTACCCTTTTAAAAAAAAAATGGACATAAAATTAACTCAATATTTTAGAATGTTTTTAAATATATTAGGGATGTTTCAATTTTTAAGTTACCAGTTACTCCAATTACTTTTTGGACATAGGGAGAATAGTGATGGGCAAAAGTTAACTAAAAAGTTGCTAACTTTAGTTTAACTAAAAAAAATAGTTAAGGCCAAAGTTTGATTTAAAAATTAAAACATTAGTTAAAATCCTAGTTTAATTAATTTTTTTTAGTTACAAACTAAAAGTTTAATTACAAATTTTACAAACTTTTTTAACATTTACCAATAAATATTTAGATCTGTGTAATTTGGAGACTACATTTAATTAATAAAAGTGAGGAGAATAAACTAGAGGATGCAGTGTACAGGTCATTAGAAAGCCTTCTGACCTTTACCCTAGATATTCTATAATGGCCGCTGTTCCCGAGAAAAATAAACGTGTTCATTATATTTCTAGCAAGTTTCGTTGTTTGATAAATCCTGATTAATGACTTGCTACTAGTCTATAGTCACTATAGATCTACATTTTTCTGCTTTTTATTAAACATCTGTGTGCGCCTGTATAGCTGCAGGTAAAGAATTTTGCTTTAATATCTAGATCTATAATTAATATTAAGAAATCTCGACTCTTTTTACTAAATAAGGTCTAGTCACTGACTCCCTCTAACTCTAACTCTAGTTTACTCTAGTCTACCCTGTCACTAGATGCTAGATCTATTTTCTAGAATATATATAATTATATAGTTATAGATCTAGATCTAAATAATATAATTAAGTATAATATAGATCTAGTTATAAAGATAATTAGATCTAGTTATAGTAGTTACTAGATCTACTATAACTATTACTGAGACTGAGTACTATCTCTCCTAGCATTTAATTAATCATTAATGTAAATATGAATTGTAATGTCTAAGTCTAATGTTTTATAATGTTATGTATGTTTGCTATTGAGACTTCTTTCATGACAAATTTTATGTTTGCAATTGACAGGTTTCTGTATAGACTTAATAGACCTAATTGGAAATTGAGATCAGCCTACGCTTTGCCATTGCCAATTTTATTATTTATAAATAAATATGATTGATAGTATTGCCATCCATAGCCAAGTAAGAAAATTTTATGCATATTTAATTTATTAATATTCATATATTATTTTGTAAAAATATCTATTATACCTACATCTATTATACAAGAACAATTTTATCAATGCGTAAAAAAAAGCAAAGTTCCCCTTTCAGACCTTGTAGTCTATAGGGCAGATGATGTAAAGGTCATCTGATTCTGTGGCTACGGTTAACGAGGGTGTCGTGGCTAGTACAACGACCAACCGCCTTTACTTTTCCCAAACTAATGTCAGGTACCCATTAGAGCTGGGTGGACTCAGAGGCGCCCAAGGATCCCGAAGTAAAAATTCCAGTCTTCACCAGGATTTGAACCTGTAACCCCCCGTACAGAAGCCAAGCGCTTTACCGCTCAGCAACCGCGCCTCCCTTATCAATGCTTGAGTTTGCAATACAATGATTTTAAATCATTACATAAAGAATTTTTAGTTATTAATTAATTAATTAAATTTAATTAATTTAAGCATTCTAGTAATGATGTTTTATAAACTTATATTTTTTTTAGGAAACAATGAACAGTTTGCTGGTTAGTACTTGTGATGTGAAATTAAAAGAAAAGTGATTGCAAAAATTTTACTGCCAAATGCAAATTTTGTGTTAACGAAACAGTTAGTGGAAATGTTTGTCCTCAATAAACTTTCCTAACCACATAAGGGTTAGTATCCTATACTCTTAAGCGAGCAATTCTTGTATATATATATATTTATTTATTTATTTATTTATAAATTTTATTTCAAAAACGGCTCTAACGATTTTCTTTAAAATTTCAAGGTATGTGCGCATTAGTGAAAAAAAAAATCTCAACTCATTGGCCACATTGGGAAAACTCGAGTTCGACCGTTATTTCGATATGAAAATGTCTCAATTTAATTTTGGTCAGAATAATTTATGAATGAAATGGAAAATTTATGAATGAAAGTTTTTCCATGACGTAAACGGGAAGAAATGCTTACGTCACTAGACTTACCATAGAACAATGCAAACAAGAACGAGTTTTAAAGTATCAATGGACCTAATTAAACATTTGCGCACCATCTTATTGAAGATTGATTTATTATAGAACTATGGAAGGAAAGTAATGAAATTAAATGTACCGATGTATGATTAGTTATTGCGTTTTAAGTGCTTAATAAATTGTTTACACTTTAATTGCGTAGAGCGGTGTAGATTCCTCAATCTTCGGATTTGATGTCAAGCCTTATTATAATTATAATTTTGCTGGTATAATTATGACCATGTGTTCATGCTTCAGTGTCTAATGTCCCGTACCAAAACAAAGGAAATGGTGATTACACAGCTGCTCTACTGCTCCTTACTTTCTCACACTGAACAAGATATCTAAACCGTTAGGGCGTGGTGACGAAAGGCCCAGGAGATATATGAATGGAGGGATGTGTAAGAGCAGGCCATATCTTTCCATGGGCTGTAGCACCAGTAGCAGTTGTATATAACCTTTCTTAGTATAAATTATTTAACCGAGCAAGGCTCGGTCACCTGATATTAATTAATAAACTACCTATATTGTTTTTAATACATTTATTTCATGTAATGAATTTTTTTTTTTTTTTAATTATTTTATTTTCTAGTCTTTTTCTGTACCAGAAGTAATAAATCATCAATCAAATATTCTACATTTTTTTAGGAACATCACCTGCAACAGTTTAAGCTGTATGAGACTAGCAAAGCCACATCTGCACATCCTAAAGTGAAAATTTATAACACTTTACATAATACTTGCCATGATAAGTGTTTAAATTATATTTATTGGTTTAGGTGTATTGGAGGTGGAAGGTTACTTAGCAGCCAAGTCAGATTCAGTCAGCAGACTATTAGCTTTTCCAACAGTTACTGAGGCTTTCATAAAAAGCAACTCAACACTGCCCAGTTCTGCTGCTGTAGAGAGAATGTTTAGTGCGGCCTCCCTAGTACTCACTAACTGTAGATGCACAATGGCTGATGAATGCTTGACCAATTGCTTTTTTATGCTGTTGATTCAAATCCAATAAAGACATTGCATACAATGACATTTAAATCTTTTTCATGTGTATAGAGTTATCTGTTTCATTGTCTTCATGAATTTTCGCACAAATAAATGTTTATTATATTTTGCTTAAGACATTGGTTGTGCCTTATATTTTTCAAGTTTGACTGTTTCGTCCTTAAAAAAAGGTCAAAATAGTTTGTAATAGTTTAACTAAAGTTTTTTAGTTTAGTTTAACTATTTTTTTCAATTTGTGATCAACTAAAAGTTTAATTACTTTTTTTTAGGTCAAACGTAGTTTTAGTTTAACTAAAAAAATTTAGTTTAGTTCCCATCACTAGGGAGAAGGGTGGAGGCAGGAGGTAATTAAAAGTTTCTGCTTAAGTCAATGCCCAATGGAAAATTCCCTGGTCTATATTGAGGTTTTAACTCTTTTCACTACTGTTAAGTAGCCACTCTGCCACAATTTCTGAGCAACCATTTGGAATAATTTTGGTTATATGGATTCAGCTCTCAAGAGAGATTAAAAATTCTATTCTCTAAGACCAGTCAGTAGCAGAATAAGTAAGAATTTCCAACCAAACACAAAGTAGTTACCATCATAGAGAAGCAAAAGGGGAAGTAATATGGACATCCACTTCTGTTCTATAGACCAGTCCCTGATGGAAAACTTGCGAAGACTGTGGGAATACCAACACTGCAAGATAAACAATGGAAACATTTCTCAGTATCCATATATAATAATATCAATAAGTAAAAAGGATATACTAAATAGATTGACTTGTATAATAATATCAATAAGTTAAATGGATATACTTGAACAGATTTAGATTTAAGACTTAGGTCCTCCAGCGCTGTTAGGCGCATTGGGCGGCAAGATGTCTCCACAAAGATCTGTCATTGGCAATGTCTGAATCCTCCTCCCACCTGGTGTCCACTGTTCTGAGGTCCTCCATGAAGGTCAAGTATTATGAGGACGTCCCTGTTTGCGATTTCCTCGTATTGACCTCCATGTCATCGCAACTCTTGGTATGCGTAATTCATTTTGTCGTAGAACATGTCCCGCAAACCTTATGTGACACTCTGTCAAAACCTCACTAAGTGTTTGACTCCCAGTTCGGCATAGGATTTCCTTGTTTGAGACCCGATCTGTGTAACTGACTCCCAAAATCCGTTTCAGCCATTTTTATTCAGCAGCATTAAGTCTTTTCTCAATTTTGACAGATGACTTCCATCTGTCACATGCATATGTTGCAGTTGGAATGACGATTGTGATGTTGAATGTGCATTTTTGTCTCAAGTCCAATGGCTTGGCTTGCCCAAATAGGCTGCAGGCTTTGGAAAATGCTCCCTACCTTTCCTATTCTGCATGCTACATCATGGTAGGCATCCCCATCATTTGTTATGATGCTGCCAATGTACATGAACTTGTCCAGCTCTTCAAAGCTTTGACTCACCAAGTCTGATGGGGGCGACGTTTGCCTTATATCCCACTGGTAAAATTTTTTGTCTTATCCAAGTTTATGCGGAGGTAAATTCTGGACATTCATTTTTTATAAAACAATATTGCTACTATCCCAGGATAGACTAGCAAGGTCATTAATGTAGCAACATGCTGACACAAAACTAGACATAGCCTAAACATTTTCTACATAAATGACAAACGTTACTTCAAAAGAGAAGATAGTTCCATCATATAAGTATCCCATTCTATTATTTAGATCACTGTAAGTTTCCTGTGAATTTTTTTTACTTCATTTTCAAAGTTTTTACATTCCTGTTATCATGTACAATCTCTGTGTCATTTTACGACTCTAGAGACGATCTTTTCCCTTTGCAACTTCTTGTGTGACTAAAGAGGCCGATCCTTGATACACAGCTGCAATCGCAGGTTGGGCATATGTAATCACCAGGAGCAGTTGCATTTTCACCCTTCTTTCTGCTTCTGTTGTGTATGGCATCTGCCATCCAAGACCCCTCCTTTATGCTCTCTCTCCATGTGGATCTATCCAGTGCCACCTCTTCTCAGCTGCTAGTGTTGATCTTAAAGAGCTTCATGTCACATTTGCATAAATCTGTATAATCTTCGTAGCACTTCCTTATTGGTTATCTTATCTTGCCACCTTATTTTAAAGATATATTACACCTTAGGCATCGGAGGTGGAAGACATTCAGCTTTTTTTCCTACCATGAGTAGGTTGACCATGTTTCACTTCTGTATAGCAAGGTGCTCAACACATAGGTCCAGTAGACTAGGGCTTTAGTACTGTTAGTCAGCAATAAGTTGTCCCAGACATGGTGGCCATTGTCTTGGCTATCCTGTTGTTAATGTCGTTATCCAGTAGAGTGTTGTTGGATATGATGGAGCCAAGGTAACAAAAGTGATCAACAATCTCTAGTGGTTGGCCATTAATGCTTACTTGAGGTGCAGTTTTAGTGTTTTGTACAAGTATCTTAGTCTTGCTTTGACTTATGTTTAAGCCGAACTTCTGGCAAGCAGCAGATAGTTTGTCAACCAGATATCAGAATCAGCCACAATATCAGCATACAGGAGTTCCCTGATGAGTAACTTCCTAACCTTTTTTTTTGCCAGCAGCTATGATACAATGAATAGTTTTCCCGAGGATCTTGTATGGACAAACACACCTTCGTTTATGTCGTCGTATGAATAATGCAATAGACATGAGAAGAATATGCCAAATAGAGTAGGTGTGAGCACACATCCACTGCAAACCTCAAAAGGTGCTCATTCATGTGCTCCATTAAATTTGACAGTACATTTAGTTTCCTCATGAAAGCACTCAATGAACTTCAGTTGTTTGGGAGGGCAACCTATTTTCCTTAGGAGTTTGAAAAGGCCACTTCTGCTGACCATGCCAAAGGCTTTAGTCAAATCAACAAAAACGAAGTAAAGGGTCTGTCTCTCTCTCTGAATTTCTCCTGCAGTAGTCGTAGAGAAGATATCATGTCTATAGTGGATCTACCACTCCTGAATCCACACAGAGACTCTGGCTAGACTTTAGAAGCTATCAATTGCAGCCTGGATAGTGCCACTCTAGCCCACTATACTGAGGAGAGAGATACCCCTATAATTGTTGTAGTCACTCTGATTCCCTTTGTTCTGCATACTGTGTACTGTAGCAACATCAGTTATGAACTCCTTGCACAATAAATCATATGAAATCACTATCTCTTTCTGGTACTCAAGACTTAATCCTACTTACTGTCATAATAAATGTAAAGACAAGAAAGACAAATCTGATCCAGATTTCTGTTTGGGTAAAAGATGGATTGTAGCTCTTGAACTGAAAATCAAAACATAAAACCTTTTATTAATGCATGAGTTCCAATTTCTAATTTACAAATTATTTTTCATTCCTAACTTTTTTAAATGGCAGAGTAAATTTATATAGACTTATTTTTCTTTAAAATAAATTTTGTCCATAAATTAGCTTGTGTTGCGCTGGCAAAAAAACGGAACCCTTGGTTCAAAAAGATACAACAGCCATAAAAACTTATTTAAAATAAATTGTTTTAAATTGCAATTTAATTTTATCAGTATTTTTTTGTTTGTTTTGTCTTTGTAAGAATGAATTTAGAAAAAAAACAAAATGTTCTTACTGTAAACTTGACATTACTGATGGACAATTTATTGACATCCAGATCATAAAAGATGACTGTGATATAGTAATAGGCAAAGTCCAAGTATCCCAGGTGCATGACTATCAAATCATCACAGTTAGTCTGCGGAGAAACAGTGAACACTTAAATAGAGACTTACACAATGAACATTTACATAGAGGCTTACAAAATAGTCTCACACTTTGACATTTCATTAGTGATCAAATTAGCAGTCAAAGTGGTGATAAAATAATTTCAATATTGATAATAACTGAGTAACTAGTTACTAAAAGAGTTCCCATTGTAAATCTACACATTCCCTTGGGACCTAGTGAGATCTTGAATTATGAAGTCAACAAGAGTGAAGTTTCCTTCAGAAGGTGAAGGACACTCTCATTGCCAACAGTTAAAACACAAAAGTCAAGACTTTCATCTCCTAACACATGTGGTTAGGTACATTTAAAAACTGGGTCAATATGTGTATTGATAGATTTAATAAGAAAACAAATAACCAGTATTTAAACAAAGAGTTTAAAAAAAAAAAAGGTTTACAATATATTTTAAAAGAAAAAAAAAAGACCATAACAAATAATCCCTATAAATTAACAGACTGAAACCAAAGTAAATCACAGCAACATACTCCACTACACTTCAGTTTGCGTGTTCTGTTGTGCAGTTCTAAACTGAGCTGTGGGTTGGTGGAGGACTCTTCAACACTCTGAGAGTCTCCATTGCCTCCCCTGATCAGAATCCCCATAGTGAACTCTTGTTCAAACTTTGAGCCTAGAATTTAAAAAACAAAAATATAAAATTTCAACAAAACAAAAATTTCAATTTGTAAATGTTTCACTTCACAGTGCAGTAACAGAGATTTTCACACTAAGTTACATGGGAGATCAGCCAGTCAAAGCAATCATCACTAACATGGGGTTAGGGCACTTAGATCAATCATATAAAACATTAAAAAATAGTCCAGTGTTCAATGGCAGCATGAATTAGAAAAAAATAATGTATGACCGAGTGCAGAGCAGTCACAAGTAGATCTCATGAGCAGACAAGATTTGTTGGCAGTTTCTTTCAAATCTGGCTTCCTCGTATTTCTTTCTCTTCATTATTAGAAAAAACTATTTCAAGAAAGTATTTTAACAATATTTAAAGTCAACAATATTCTATCTTTGTGTATTGTTAAATAGTCAACAGTCTAGACTTTGTATTTCACTTTGTATGACATTTATTGTTAAATAGTCAACAGTCTAGACTT
>JADKLZ010028456.1:0-18013 GCA_021533235.1 Biomphalaria straminea | reverse complement strand
CTCCAGAACATGAGACTAAATGGTTGTGTTAATGTAGTGATTAGGACTTTGTTAAAAAAAATATTATTACTAAATTCTAGTACATTTATCATAACAATTTGATTTTGTCTGTATTATAAATACATTGAAAGTTACATTTAGTATTGTTTTACAAAGTGAAATTACTCTAGTGATTATTCCATGGATGACTGGCACTGTTACAATAATTCTAATGGAAAAAAATAGACTGCTGGAAGATAACTAATAAAACTTCAAATAGCTTGAATTCAGGTACCCCTCTAGAACTCATGTACCTTATGCAGCTTACTGGGCTCGGGCATCATATAGAGTTGATTGGGCTAAGCTACAACATAAGAGTTTACTGGGCTTAGGTACCATATAGAGCTTATTGGGTTCGGGTACCTTATACAAACTTCAACTAATAACTAAGATTTGATATAATTTGAAGAAGCGAAATTTGGAAAAAAATTTAATCACATCCCAGCAATCAAGAGGAGAGCACACAGTATAGTTAAAGTATCTAATTAGCATGCATGACTAGAACAAAACAACATGGCCACAGGTTGAAGGATTTCTTATATTTTATTTGTGACATTGTTACCCGATTAGTTGGTATAATAGTTTTCAGCTGACATTGACATGACAGCCACCTCCTCCTGAAATAGTTGGCAGCATCCTGACAACATCAGCACAGAGAATTTCAATCACAAAACTGAAGAGTGACAAACTAAACCTTAGTCAAAAGAACATTTTCATTAGAGAGTCTACAAGAACAATACAAATAGAACCGCACTAGTTGAAACAAACAATCTACTAAATAGCAAAACAAAAGAGACCTCTTATGTACACTATACATGAACAGACAACATTGTATTATATGTTGGAGTACTGAGCAATCACATGACCATAAGTTACACTAGACAAGGTGTGGCTTATTGTGGTGTTTACATAACAATTTCATCACAACAACAAACATATTGGTTTATATTACCAGTACAATACAATACATGATGTTTTTATAACAAAATAACCTTTGCCCCCAAAATAAATATATATAGCTACCAGAGTGAGTAGGATAATACCCTATAGCAAACAGACATAATATAATAAAGAAACAATTGTATGAACCCACATATTAAACCAAAGGTACCATGTCTTATTTGGCATTGCTTAATAACCAGTATGGACATAGTCAACTTTATATGCCAACTATTGAGTGTTTAATGACTACTTAAGTACCAATGTGCTTACTGCTGATGTCTACTTCTGCTGTTTTCTAAGTTAGACAACTCCATTCACTGCTTCTCGTTCAGTAACAAAAATGTCTTACTACTAACACCAACATGCCAAAACAAACTTACCCCTTTTATTACAAACACATTTTGCATGAATATACCTACTGTAGACACCCACACAGTGATGAAATACATACGTAATGGTATTAATTCCTACTTAACCACACACTAGCCCCCATCACCTCTGAGACACAATGTTAAAATCAACCCTTCCAAATGGCTAGTGAACAGAAACAGGAACCAGTAGAATCACAGTTTAAGAGTTATCTCCTTGCATGAACAAAATCAAATATAACATCAACAATCTTGAACATAAAACAGAGAAGAGTTCTACACAATAATCTATAAAATAAATTGATATAAATACTGCCAATGTAAGTTAACACTACACCACAGCCTGAACATAATTCCATTTTAAGTATCAAAATGTTCAATCAGTACAAATGTGTTTTATAAACAAAGTAAAAATCTATTAAAATAATGAAATATCTGAAAAAAAAAAACAAAAAAAAAACTGGTGGATGTGACAAACCAACCATGTCAGCACTGACCTATAATTTAGTTCAATCAAATTATCCTCTTAGGAAAACAAAATAGGAATACAAAATTGTTGTATTGTATATGCTACAATATATTAAACTTTTTACTTAAATTTTTACTGTATAAGATAAATGTTGTAACCCCTAATTCTTAATATAAAAATTGTAGTGGATTTACTGTATAATACCAAATTTTTGCATTATTTATACCATTATCCATTTCATTTTTTTTTTAAATTTCCAAATAAAAAAAAAGGAAAGAAAAAAATGTATGTCTTGTTGAAAGACAACTGATCCTACTGAACAAAAAGTATGGCAACACTATTGTGAAAAAAAAAACAACATCTGTTTGTATCATAAAGCTAGATTAGCATGCAATGATTGTCATTATCTTTTTTTTGTGTTATGTGTTTTTAGTTCAGAAAAACAACAGAATTCTATGTATAATGTTTTTCCAGTCTGTTGAGCTTTTTGAAATGTATTGATCTTCTAGTAGATTGATTCCCAGCAATACTATCATTAGTTGTACAATAAGGAAGTTTGAAGACTTTGGTAAAGGATAAAAGATGGAATTCACTCTTAGAGTCCTGTTCATTAGGTATGCAGCGCACAGCAAGACACATTGACTGCACAATGTACTAGTCTAGGATAATGTGATAATCTATGATGCATTTGAGCTTATCAAAAAGTTTGTGCTGATCAATGGCTACTGCGACAGAAAATAACAACAATAATATTTGTATCACCCACAGTATGACAACGGGACTCATGAATATTGATATTATTTCTGAAGGAACAAACTTCTAATGGTAAATCTGAATGCATAACATTAAGAAAAAAAAAAGTAAATATGGAAATCTCTAGATGACAAATGATTGTGAGAATTGTTAATACAAAATAAATATGTACAAAAAAAAGTTCAGATCTTGTTCTCTTAGTAAATAAAAACTCATTTTTTAGGTGTCTTTATCCTATAGGAGAACCTTTATCTGTATTGTTGGAATGCAAAATGAAATTTAATTTTTTACCACATTATACCAAATTTGAGATGATCATCAAAAATGTTACTCATAGAACATATGGCTCCTTTATCTTATAGAATGAAATACAGGCCAGATGGTCAGAGCTACAAAAGTCGACAACAGAAGTGGGAATATTCTACATAGGAGTAAATGTTTCTAAAGCTTAAAAAAACATTAAAAAAAACAACAGTGTTGACCTAATAAAAGAGATAGAGATAGTTTAGTTTAGTTTTAGGCACATCGGCACAGTATAGGCCATGTCATCCAGAGATAGAGATATAGAGCACTTTTATTACATTGATTCATTGAAGTTAGAATTATATTTTTTTTTAAAATTGTTTTCTTTTGTACAGCACTGAGGAACAACTAAGCCATTCAGACATCTTCTTTGTACATGATTGACTGACATGGGATTTAGTGTAGCAAAGCCTTTGTACACTAGTAGGTGGGTGATAGGTCTCTCTTCTATTTAATGACTTAGCTTTCAGAAGAAAAAAATGTAGACTCCTGAACAAGTTTTCAGACATTAAATAGCAAAATAAAAAAATCAAGAATAAATGAATATCAGTAACAAAAATAGAACAATAATAGCTAAAATAACAGGCAGCATTAGCAATACTATCACAACAGAGGCATCTCTGGATTTGTAGAAATTTAGATTCCATTTGTGAAACAAAAAAAGATACAAAACAAGAGGACAAATAGATGACAACTAGACAAAACAACAACTCAAAATTATAGCAAAAATAAATTTAACAGTTAAGAAAAAAATTGCCACATTGGCATTTACAAATCCATTTAAAATGATCTGCAAATTTTGCAAACACTCGCATAGAATACTATAAATATAATGATTCAGTTTAAAATGTTTCCAGATAATTTGTTCTTAGATGAACCTCCTAAGTAATTTATATCTAAGAATAAAAGAACTTCATTTCTACATCAACACTACAAAGTAAAGCAGATCTGATCTAGAGCCCATTGGAACTCTTTCTGTGCCAGCTTGAAGCTGATGGGACGAATGATATAACCTTCTTAAGACTACAATGTATCCCACAGTAGAAACCTTGGATGTAAGCCTGGTGCAGATCAAGTGTATTTACATAGAGTGGTCATCAAAAATTAAACAAAAACCCTGTATTATTAAATAACCATGGATATAAACATGGATAGATGCAATTGGTTGTATTCATACTTAAAGTTCAACAAATGAGAAATTAGTATTGGTAACTTAATGAGGGGACTTAAACATGTCAAAGCAATAGCAATAACAATAAAAGAAAAATTACAAAAAAAAAATATAGATACTTTGGCTTAAGTATAAGATATTACACAATACAAAATAAATTATTTCAAAAGTTGAATTGCACATGAAAAAGTCTTAACAAAACAAAGCAATGTGTAGTAAAAAAAAAGGGCTGAAAAAAAACAAGAAGAAAACAAAATAATATTTTGTTTCAATGGGACTAATCATAAGTAAGTTTACTTAAAGCTACATCTAACTGTCTAGGTTAGCCTATTTATATTGACACAAGCTTATTGAAATATTCATACCTCCTATTGAAAATGTTTACACTAGAGGGTAACTAAGAAATAAGCATGACTTCAGTTTTAACTGAAATTTAAGACATAAACTGATCAGTAATTACACAATTAAACTTTACCAAATAATTTCATTTTGATCAACTATACACAACTATGGAGAACTATAAGAAACAGCACTTGGATAAATTTTTTTATGACCTCAAAAAAGTGTAAATACTAGTAATACAAAAGTAAACAGTATAAACTCTCATGAATAACAAAAACAACAATAACCAGGTATAACTAAGCCATAACAGCTAGTGTATAACTAAGCCATAAAAGTTAGTGACTAACAAAGGCATAACAGACATAACAAAGATGTAACAGCTAAAGATGTCAGATCTAATGAAAGATGTCAATGAGACTTGTCCCCAATGATTTACTTGTGTATGTATTCAAAAGTTTCCTCAAACCAAATGAACTGGTTTTAATATGATGGAAGACTTCTCAATCAACATGTTCTGTTTTTGTTTTTGTAAGACCCATTCTCAAAACAAAGAAAAACTAACAACAAATGTTAATATTGCACAAATCAGAAAGCTAAGCAGCATTATGGTGGTCCCTAGGAAGTTTAAAATAATATTTATTTATTTTGGTCAGAACTATCTAATGGGATTTTTTATCTTGATTATTAAAGAAATAAGCATTATTTTTTTAAAAATTGTCAAATAGTGCACATTTGAGGAGCATTTAATTTGCAAAGCTGTTTATCAAATTATCTAATTAAAGTAATCTGTATTGAATTCTAAGATCCATTCCATATTTTAAAAGCTTAAAAATAAAAGTTGGGGAAATGATTTGAGCATTACAAAACAAAAAAAGATCAAATAAGTTACAATTTAGTTACTAAGTACATACACTACAAAATACAATTATGTATTCAAGTATCATTCAATATAGCTTAACTTTTGTACCACAACTTTCAATACACATGTATGGTAGATCCTTAAGCTCAAATGGTGTGAGAGACTTGATCAACCTGTCCAAGTCGATGTCTACGGCTACCTTGCAGTTTCATCATCGCTATCAATCAAAGAATTTCTGTTACGGCTCAAGGATGTTTCTTCTGTATCTGATCTGTTGGTGGGAAAACAAATTAGGAGATGACATTCAGTTCATGAAGACCTTACTTCTTATGTATTTATGCCACTACTCTTTGAAAGTCTGTATCAATTTACTTTAATGTTAACTTTTTATTATACACATTTCAACTTCTTCATTCACTAAATGTACCTTACATAAAAGTGAAAGAATTTAAAAGTAGATGACATTGAAATATTTGAGATACAAAACTAATAGTGCAAACCAAACAATATTAACAATTAAAAAAAAATTGTGTCAATCAAATTTCTGTTCAAGAAAATAAAAAATTAACCAGCTTGAGTAAACTAACTAAATGAAGACCTTAGACCAAATGGAAGTATTATTTACATACTGATAAAGAAATGTGGAGTTTTTTTTCTGGTACTATTGGTATGTCATATGAAAATGTAAAAATTAAATAAAAATTTGATCAATGGAACAAGACTCACGAATAATGAACCTCTTCATCTGAATCATTGAGCATTGAAAGGGTTGGGTTGTCCTTGAAATGTGTCTCTACAAGCAAAAAAAAAAGTAAAATTAGAACCAAAAAAAATTTGAAGACTAATAATTAATTAGAAAAAGTTGAGTTCAGTTTGGACTCTTGCAGTCAGTACTCACCAAACATTGCGTTGGGGGAAGGCGAGTAGACAAATGCCATCGTGTAGAGGTAGAAGTTGAGGAGGCCATAGAAGGAGACAAACTCGGCCGAGTTCTCATAGTTGGTAGCCAGCTCAGAGACAAAGTTGTCTTGCAGAGCCCCTCCCCCAAATCTCATTACAGTGATAGTGATACTGATAGACACCACGATGATCATCAAGGCTGTCATAAACTTGAGACGCAGGTCTAGAAGACAGAAACATATTATCAAGCAGGTATAGAAGGCAGAAACAGAATATCAAGCAGGTCTAGAAGACAGAAACAGAATATCAAGCAGGTCTAGAAGACAGAAACAGAATATCAAGCAGGTTTAGAAGACAGAAACAGAATATCAAGGAGGTCTAGAAGACAGAAACAGAATATCAAGACTTGTAAATTAATAACATTACATTTTTTAAATATTTATTTTACTTTAAAAGTGTGCATAATTTTTTAATTCAGACTGCATGTTCAAACAAAAACACAGTTGATCTGTGCTGTGTCAGTACAAGGGGGATAATAAGCAAAAAGCAGTAGTTGGTTATTTCAATGCTACAATATCATTATAACAGGTTTTTATAGGATCATCTGAATCTGTTTTCAAATCTAATGTTTGATAAACCAAAAGGGAAATAAAACTATAATTATTGTGGAGATTTTAATATTGAACTAACTGAAAAATTTCAATTTGAATCTATATCCCAAATAGTTGAGTTTTTTTTTTTTCAGTAGATCTATGTATTGATCTATCTGTAGTGAAAGAGACTAGTTGATTGAGAAACTATGCTTACCAATGGAGAGCTCTGAAAAGGAAAGTAATTCAAGCAAACAAATGTTGCTGCAAGCTAAACAAGTTTTAAACATAGACTCACCAAAGAAGGGCATTAACCTCAACTCAGCAAAAGCTCTGACCAACAGGTACAGTAGATACAACAAATAGAAACCTCCGAATATGAAAAACATGATCTTGAAGCCCTGCAAAAATATTTGAATAAGGACTTAAGGCATTTGTGACGATCAACTAATTATGCAACTCTATCTAAACAGAGATGTGGAAATGTTTGACAGAACTGTAGATGACTAACTTCTACAATTGATATCAACCCTCTTTTTTAAAAAACAAACAAATATATATTAATAAAAATTATTTAAAAAAATAAATTTTGATGCACACATTTCTACAAATATGAAAAACTGATGTGATCAGTTGTTTTACATGTTTTAGATGTTGCTTCAGAAATGAAGATTATTATATCCTTGTCCAAAATGAAGTGGGCAAAAGAAAAATAGGTTAGTGACCAATCCACTGTAATGAACAGTAGCTTTCATTAACACAAGACAAGCCAGAACCACATCAAAACAATGATGTGCTTAGAAGGTAAACAAAATATTGCTAAGTTCTTTTTAATGTTGAGATAAATCCAGAATACAGTCTAATCAACAAAACACCTTAAGACAACAGAAACCGTGTGACGAGGCTCTCAATTTTCAAGTCAGAAGCAGAGGAAGCAATAAAACACTAAGAGGTGGCACATTGACTGGAGTTGATAGTATACCATTACAAGTTTTAAAACACAGTGGTTTAAAACACAGTGGACCACCTATGACAAAATGTTTGAGACAATCTGCAATTGCCAAAAGAATGGATCCAATCATGAATTATTCCACTACCGAAAGGAAACTTAGGACTATTTCAAAACTATAGAAAGATAAGTCTGAGCAAGATTATGCTAAGGATTATTCTCAGCAGACTCAAAAGATAAGCTGAGTAGGTTCTTTATAAAAACAGGCAGACTTCAGAGCAGGTAGAAGCACTGTTGAACAAATAGTTAACAGCAGACTGTTAAATAAGTGTGTGCATTCTCTCTCCAGCTCTTTTTTAACAATATATTTCTGGAGCATTATATGATAGAAACTCTAGAAGGATTTCCTACTAGCTTGACCATTAATGGGTGGCCTATTTCTAATCTGAGGCTTGCAGATGATTGTTGGAGAAAAGGCAGACCAGGTACAAGATCTTACTTCAAAACTGAATGCTGCAGCTAGAGTAGTTGACAGTGCTGAAAAGAGCAAAATGCTAGTTTGTGATGTTATAGTTGAATGGCCAAACATTAGAAGTTCTCATTTGAATACCTAAGGTCAAACATAGTAAAAGATGGAAGATCAATAAAATATATAAAACCCAGTGGAAGGAGCACAAAGAATGTGTCATCCAAAGACAATGTTCTGCTAAGAACAGCTGATGACCCGGGATTCGGTTACACAAGCTGTCACTGTCAAGGGACAGACTATGATGATGAGCCCAAACCTCCCACAGGAAAGCAGGGGATAGAGTGAACAGGATTTGAACCCAGGACTATCGATATGACAGCCCAGATCACAAATCAAATGACAGAGATTCTTGTTTATAAAGAACATTTAAGGTTCCAGGAAAGAAGATAGAACATGACAGAAATCAGTTAAAAGCAACAATGTTATGAATAGATTAAATTAAGATTTTAAACTATATCCATTCTATTGATCACTTCAAAAGGGAAACATCTAAAAGTGTTTGAAAAAAAGGAAATTCCCAATCTAAATTTACACTTACTTTTAAGGTTACAACTATATAACATTTCTTTTGAAGCAGGGGTAGAAATACTTGTTTTTATAAGTGACAGGCTAGGGTTAGATATCTACTTCTTGTCAGGTATTGTGTGATGTTAAAAAAAATGTCACCTCAAAATTGGTTGTGTCCAGCCTGTAGTAGTAAGTAGGATCTTGAAGTTCATTATATTCCTGCCAAGAGGCCAAGATCACAGCACACAACCAGATCAAGCCAACTATGATTAGTTTGGGCAGGTAAAACCTTATGAAGTGGCGATCAGTCTAAGGAAATAGAAATAATTAAAGTATGGCATTGAATGTGAACCGATTTATCAAATTAATGTATTCATTACTAATTCATTACATTGATGAAATAGAGACAAAGTGTACAACATTTTTAGTGTTCAGAGCTTGAAAAACAAACAAACAATTTATGCATAAAAAAAAAAAAAAGAGGCAAGCTCCTATCAACTTTGATAAAAAGCAACATTATCATTATGAGAAATTAAGGCCTAAAGAGCAGGTGAGATGAGAGCCCATGTTTACCTGTCGTACACTGTGGTATATGCACAACCAAAACAATAACAAGGCACAGAGAAATGATGCTTGGAACAGGCCATCCAACATACCAGGTAGCCAACTGTTCACCAGGAATGTCAAAGGAAAGATGGGATCTGTGCAAAGAAAAGAAAATAACACCCATATAGCCATTAATTAGGCTCACATTGCTCTATATAGTCTATGTTCATTGTCATTTGGTGAACATAGTCAATTTTTTTTTAGTTCATCACAGATTTAGGGTCTAGCAAGATAACTCACTCTGCTTTGTTGTTTATGATATCATTTGGATGAGTTCTTATTGATCATTAATGTTAAGTTAAAGAGTTTCTAAAAGATCTTTTAAAAGTATTTCTATTTGCTAGTTACAATCATTGCATATAGTAGATTGTCAAGCCTAATGACAAGCTGTTTTAAGGATACACACACATGTACAAATACCAGTATTTCTTCTAAATATAATAAACAATGTTGGCAATAAATAATTAATTGGGCAAGGTTTACCCTTTTAAAAAAAAAATGGACATAAAATTAACTCAATATTTTAGAATGTTTTTAAATATATTAGGGATGTTTCAATTTTTAAGTTACCAGTTACTCCAATTACTTTTTGGACATAGGGAGAAGTAGTGATGGGCAAAAGTTAACTAAAAAGTTGCTAACTTTAGTTTAACTAAAAAAAATAGTTAAGGCCAAAGTTTGATTTAAAAAAAAAACATTAGTTAAAATCCTAGTTTAATTAATTTTTTTTAGTTACAAACTAAAAGTTTAATTACAAATTTTACAAACTTTTTTAACATTTACCAATAAATATTTAGATCTGTGTAATTTGGAGACTACATTTAATTAATAAAAGTGAGGAGAATAAACTAGAGGATGCAGTGTACAGGTCATTAGAAAGCCTTCTGACCTTTACCCTAGATATTCTATAATGGCCGCTGTTCCTGAGAAAAATAAACGTGTTCATTATATTTCTAGCAAGTTTCGTTGCTTGATAAATCCTGATTAATGACTTGCTACTAGTCTATAGTCACTATAGATCTACATTTTTCTGCTTTTTATTAAACATCTGTGTGCGCCTGTATAGCTGCAGGTAAAGAATTTTGCTTTAATATCTAGATCTATAATTAATATTAAGAAATCTCGACTCTTTTTACTAAATAAGGTCTAGTCACTGACTCCCTCTAACTCTAGTCTACCCTGTCACTAGATGCTAGATCTATTTTCTAGAATATATATAATTATATAGTTATAGATCTAGATCTAAATAATATAATTAAGTATAATATAGATCTAGTTATAAAGATAATTAGATCTAGTTATAGTAGTTACTAGATCTACTATAACTATTACTGAGACTGAGTACTATCTCTCCTAGCATTTAATTAATCATTAATGTAAATATGAATTGTAATGTCTAAGTCTAATGTTTTATAATGTTATGTATGTTTGCTATTGAGACTTCTTTCATGACAAATTTTATGTTTGCAATTGACAGGTTTCTGTATAGACTTAATAGACCTAATTGGAAATTGAGATCAGCCTACGCTTTGCCATTGCCAATTTTATTATTTATAAATAAATCTGATTGATAGTATTGCCATCCATAGCCAAGTAAGAAAATTTTATGCATATTTAATTTATTAATATTCATATATTATTTTGTAAAAATATCTATTATACCTACATCTATTATACAAGAACAATTTTATCAATGCATAAAAAAAAGCAAAGTTCCCCTTTCAGACCTTGTAGTCTATAGGGCAGATGATGTAAAGGTCATCTGATTCTGTGGCCTACGGTTAACGAGGGTGTCGTGGCTAGTACAACGACCAACCGCCTTTACTTTTCCCAAACTAATGTCAGGTACCCATTAGAGCTGGGTGGACTCAGAGGCGCCCAAGGATCCCGAAGTAAAAATTCCAGTCTTCACCAGGATTTGAACCTGTAACCCCCCGTACAGAAGCCAAGCGCTTTACCGCTCAGCAACCGCGCCTCCCTTATCAATGCTTGAGTTTGCAATACAATGATTTTAAATCATTACATAAAGAATTTTTAGTTATTAATTAATTAATTAAATTTAATTAATTTAAGCATTCTAGTAATGATGTTTTATAAATTTATATTTTTTTTAGGAAACAATGAACAGTTTGCTGGTTAGTACTTGTGATGTGAAATTAAAAGAAAAGTGATTGCAAAAATTTTACTGCCAAATGCAAATTTTGTGTTAACGAAACAGTTAGTGAAATGTTTGTCCTCAATAAACTTTCCTAACCACATAAGGGTTAGTATAATTAATAAACTACCTATATTGTTTTTAATACATTTATTTCATGTAATGAATTTTTTTTTTTTTTTAATTATTTTATTTTCTAGTCTTTTTCTGTACCAGAAGTAATAAATCATCAATCAAATATTCTACATTTTTTTAGGAACATCACCTGCAACAGTTTAAGCTGTATGAGACTAGCAAAGCCACATCTGCACATCCTAAAGTGAAAATTTATAACACTTTACATAATACTTGCCATGATAAGTGTTTAAATTATATTTATTGGTTTAGGTGTATTGGAGGTGGAAGGTTACTTAGCAGCCAAGTCAGATTCAGTCAGCAGACTATTAGCTTTTCCAACAGTTACTGAGGCTTTCATAAAAAGCAACTCAACACTGCCCAGTTCTGCTGCTGTAGAGAGAATGTTTAGTGCGGCCTCCCAAGTACTCACTAACTGTAGATGCAGAATGGCTGATGAATGCTTGACCAATTGCTTTTTTATGCTGTTGATTCAAATCCAATAAAGACATTGCATACAATGACATTTAAATCTTTTTCATGTGTATAGAGTTATCTGTTTCATTGTCTTCATGAATTTTCGCACAAATAAATGTTTATTATATTTTGCTTAAGACATTGGTTGTGCCTTATATTTTTCAAGTTTGACTGTTTTGTCCTTAAAAAAAGGTCAAAATAGTTTGTAATAGTTTAACTAAAGTTTTTTAGTTTAGTTTTTTTAGGATTTTTTTCAATTTGTGATCAACTAAAAGTTTAATTACTTTTTTTTAGGTCAAACGTAGTTTTAGTTTAACTAAAAAAATTTAGTTTAGTTCCCATCACTAGGGAGAAGGGTGGAGGCAGGAGGTAATTAAAAGTTTCTGCTTAAGTCAATGCCCAATGGAAAATTCCCTGGTCTATATTGAGGTTTTAACTCTTTTCACTACTGTTAAGTAGCCACTCTGCCACAATTTCTGAGCAACCATTTGGAATAATTTTGGTTATATGGATTCAGCTCTCAAGAGAGATTAAAAATTCTATTCTCTAAGACCAGTCAGTAGCAGAATAAGTAAGAATTTCCAACCAAACACAAAGTAGTTACCATCATAGAGAAGCAAAAGGGGAAGTAATATGGACATCCACTTCTGTTCTATAGACCAGTCCCTGATGGAAAACTTGCGAAGACTGTGGGAATACCAACACTGCAAGATAAACAATGGAAACATTTCTCAGTATCCATATATAATAATATCAATAAGTAAAAAGGATATACTAAATAGATTGACTTGTATAATAATATCAATAAGTTAAATGGATATACTTGAACAGATTTAGATTTAAGACTTAGGTCCTCCAGCGCTGTTAGGCGCATTGGGCGGCAAGATGTCTCCACAAAGATCTGTCATTGGCAATGTCTGAATCCTCCTCCCACCTGGTGTCCACTGTTCTGAGGTCCTCCATGAAGGTCAAGTATTATGAGGACGTCCCTGTTTGCGATTTCCTCGTATTGACCTCCATGTCATCGCAACTCTTGGTATGCGTAATTCATTTTGTCGTAGAACATGTCCCGAAAACCTTATGTGACACTCTGTCAAAACCTCACTAAGTGTTTGACTCCCAGCTCGGCATAGGATTTCCTTGTTTGAGACCCGATCTGTGTAACTGACTCGCAAAATCCGTTTCAGCCATTTTTATTCAGCAGCATTAAGTCTTTTCTCAATTTTGACAGATGACTTCCATCTGTCACATGCATATGTTGCAGTTGGAATGACGATTGTGATGTTGAAGGTGCATTTTTGTCTCAAGTCCAATGGCTTGGCTTGCCCAAATAGGCTGCAGGCTTTGGAAAATGCTCCCTGCCTTTCCTATTCTGCATGCTACATCATGGTAGGCATCCCCATCATTTGTTATGATGCTGCCAATGTACATGAACTTGTCCAGCTCTTCAAAGCTTTGACTCACCAAGTCTGATGGGGGCGACGTTTGCCTTATATCCCACTGGTAAAATTTTTTGTCTTATCCAAGTTTATGCGGAGGTAAATTCTGGACATTCATTTATAAAACAATATTGCTACTATCCCAGGATTGACTAGCAAGGTCATTAATGTAGCAACATGCTGACACAAAACTAGACATAGCCTAAACATTTTCTACATAAATGACAAACGTTACTTCAAAAGAGAAGATAGTTCCATCATATAAGTATCCCATTCTATTATTTAGATCACTGTAAGTTTCCTGTGAATTTTTTTTACTTCATTTTCAAAGTTTTTACATTCCTGTTATCATGTACAATCTCTGTGTCATTTTACGACTCTAGAGACGATCTTTTCCCTTTGCAACTTCTTGTGTGTCTAAAGAGGCCGATCCTTGATACACAGCTGCAATCGCAGGTTGGGCATATGTAATCACCAGGAGCAGTTGCATTTTCACCCTTCTTTCTGCTTCTGTTGTGTATGGCATCTGCCATCCAAGACCCCTCCTTTATGCTCTCTCTCCATGTGGATCTATCCAGTGCCACCTCTTCTCAGCTGCTAGTGTTGATCTTAAAGAGCTTCATGTCACATTTGCATAAATCTGTATAATCTTCGTAGCACTTCCTTATTGGTTATCTTATCTTGCCACCTTATTTTAAAGATATATTACACCTTAGACATCAGAGGTGGAAGACATTCAGCTTTTTTTCCTACCATGAGTAGGTTGACCATGTTTCACTTCTGTATAGCAAGGTGCTCAACACATAGGTCCAGTAGACTAGGGCTTTAGTACTGTTAGTCAGCAATAAGTTGTCCCAGACATGGTGGCCATTGTCTTGGCTATCCTGTTGTTAATGTCGTTATCCAGTAGAGTGTTGTTGGATATGATGGAGCCAAGGTAACAAAAGTGATCAACAATCTCTAGTGGTTGGCCATTAATGCTTACTTGAGGTGCAGTTTTAGTGTTTTGTACAAGTATCTTAGTCTTGCTTTGACTTATGTTTAAGCCGAACTTCTGGCAAGCAGCAGATAGTTTGTCAACCAGATATCAGAATCAGCCACAATATCAGCATACAGGAGTTCCCTGATGAGTAACTTCCTAACCTTTTTTTTTGCCAGCAGCTATGATATATTGAATAGTTTTCCCGAGGATCTTGTATGGACAAACACACCTTCGTTTATGTCGTCGTATGAATAATGCAATAGACATGAGAAGAATATGCCAAATAGAGTAGGTGTGAGCACACATCCACTGCAAACCTCAAAAGGTGCTCATTCATGTGCTCCATTAAATTTGACAGTACATTTAGTTTCCTCATGAAAGCACTCAATGAACTTCAGTAGTTTGGGAGGGCAACCTATTTTCCTTAGGAGTTTGAAAAGGCCACTTCTGCTGACCATGCCAAAGGCTTTAGTCAAATCAACAAAAACGAAGTAAAGGGTCTGTCTCTCTCTCTGAATTTCTCCTGCAGTAGTCGTAGAGAAGATATCATGTCTATAGTGGATCTACCACTCCTGAATCCACACAGAGACTCTGGCTAGACTTTAGAAGCTATCAATTGCAGCCTGGATAGTGCCACTCTAGCAAAGATTTGGCCCACTATACTGAGGAGAGAGATACCCCTATAATTGTTGTAGTCACTCTGATTCCCTTTGTTCTGCATACTGTGTACTGTAGCAACATCAGTTATGAACTCCTTGCACAATAAATCATATGAAATCACTATCTCTTTCTGGTACTCAAGACTTAATCCTACTTACTGTCATAATAAATGTAAAGACAAGAAAGACAAATCTGATCCAGATTTCTGTTTGGGTAAAAGATGGATTGTAGCTCTTGAACTGAAAATCATAAAATTAAACCTTTTATTTAATGCATGAGTTCCAATTTCTAATTTACAAATTATTTTTCATTCCTAACTTTTTTAAATGGCAGAGTAAATTTATATAGACTTATTTTTCTTTAAAATAAATTTTGTCCATAAATTAGCTTGTGTTGCGCTGGCAAAAAAACGGAACCCTTGGTTCAAAAAGATACAACAGCCATAAAAACTTATTTAAAATAAATTGTTTTAAATTGCAATTTAATTTTATCAGTATTTTTTTGTTTGTTTTGTCTTTGTAAGAATGAATTTAGAAAAAAAACAAAATGTTCTTACTGTAAACTTGACATTACTGATGGACAATTTATTGACATCCAGATCATAAAAGATGACTGTGATATAGTAATAGGCAAAGTCCAAGTATCCCAGGTGCATGACTATCAAATCATCACAGTTAGTCTGCGGAGAAACAGTGAACACTTAAATAGAGACTTACACAATGAACATTTACATAGAGGCTTACAAAATAGTCTCACACTTTGACATTTCATTAGTGATCAAATTAGCAGTCAAAGTGGTGATAAAATAATTTCAATATTGATAATAACTGAGTAACTAGTTACTAAAAGAGTTCCCATTGTAAATCTACACATTCCCTTGGGACCTAGTGAGATCTTGAATTATGAAGTCAACAAGAGTGAAGTTTCCTTCAGAAGGTGAAGGACACTCTCATTGCCAACAGTTAAAACACAAAAGTCAAGACTTTCATCTCCTAACACATGTGGTTAGGTACATTTAAAAACTGGGTCAATATGTGTACTGATAGATTTAATAAGAAAACAAATAACCAGTATTTAAACAAAGAGTTTTTAAAAAAAAAGGTTTACAATATATTTTAAAAGAAAAAAAAAAGACCATAACAAATAATCCCTATAAATTAACAGACTGAAACCAAAGTAAATCACAGCAACATACTCCACTACACTTCAGTTTGCGTGTTCTGTTGTGCAGTTCTAAACTGAGCTGTGGGTTGGTGGAGGACTCTTCAACACTCTGAGAGTCTCCATTGCCTCCCCTGATCAGAATCCCCATAGTGAACTCTTGTTCAAACTTTGAGCCTAGAATTTAAAAAACAAAAATATAAAATGTCAACAAAACAAAAATTTCAATTTGTAAATGTTTCACTTCACAGTGCAGTAACAGAGATTTTCACACTAAGTTACATGGGAGATCAGCCAGTCAAATCAATCATCACTAACATGGGGTTAGGGCACTTAGATCAATCATATAAAACATTAAAAAATAGTCCAGTGTTCAATGGCAGCATGAATTAAAAAAAAATGATGTATGACCGAGTGCAGAGCAGTGACAAGTAGATCTCATGAGTAGACAAGATTTGTTGGCAGTTTCTTTCAAATCTGGCTTCCTTTTATTTCTTTCTCTTCATTATTAGAAAAAACTATTTAAAGAAAGTATTTTAACAATATTTAAAGTCAACAATATTCTATCTTTGTGTATTGTTAAATAGTCAACAGTCTAGACTTTGTACTTGTCTTTGTATGACATTTAGAATTACCAAGTGTTCTTTACAACTCCCAACAGTCAGACAAAATCAGTTCAAACAAAAATTAGCTACACATGAGAGATATCTCTTTGTTTTTTGTTTTACATTTAGTTAGTTCTTCAATAAATCAATTGGTTCTACACAGTCATAGGACAAAATTATTTGTTTTTTTAAGGAACATCTATAGTAGTTTATTTTCTTTTTAACTGCTGAAATTTTATACAATCTGATCAATGAAAACATTTTTGCTCAGTGTTATCAATAGAATTTTTTCATAAAAAAAAAAAAAAAGGGAAACCACAACAAAAAATTATAAATTCTTAAAAAGAAAAATGCCTCTTTCAATATAAACAAGATTACAAAGAGCTTGTGTGATACACAAACTCAGAGGCGGCCCCCGTCTTAGTCGGATCCCTGTCAGATCCGCCTATTCGCAAGATGTTTCGGATGTTCCTTCTAAGTTGAAAATAATTAACTTCTCGCTGGACGACGGAGGAAGGGGAGCAGGGTATAAACCTGCCTTATCTTGATGTTTGCGCACTAGACTTTAGTTCGGATTTATCGTTGGTCCCTGGCTCAATTCCTGTATGCTCCCATCCTTAAACTATCGCAATATTTCTGAAAGAACGGTAAAGGTTAAATCATATTTTCAAAAGCCTTTAGTGTGTTTTTTTCTAACCGTAACGGACAGACCAAACAACAGACAAAACGCACAAAATTATGCTTCTTTCATTCTAATGGGGGCACTAAACAATTTTTTTTTTTTAAATCAGAAAATTTTTTTTAATTTAAGAAATTAGTTTAGAATCATGTCATTTCCCGGCTTTGCGCTGGTGCATGAAAGCCTCTGCTAAAAGTTAATTTTAAAAAATGTGTGTGATACCTATGTGCCAAGAGTATTTCTTATAGTAACATTTCCTCCCTTACATTTACGTAATTGTTTTAGAATTGGTGTTTTGTTATTAAAAAATCGCTTGCATAATTAATTTTATAAATTAAACGGTTTGCTTTTAGAAAACTAAAAGTAACCATTGCACCTAAACTTTTCAAGCCGCATTTAATGGTGAAATTATAT
>JADKLZ010028441.1:15143-42316 GCA_021533235.1 Biomphalaria straminea | reverse complement strand
TTTTTTTTTTTTTTTTGGTTTTTTTTTCAACACGTTCACACAGTAGCCAATTGGAAAAAGAAAATTTAATATTGTCATCGTCAAACTTGCTGGAAGCTGATTTGCCGAAATAACCGTACAAGCACATCAACTGGTGATACTGTTTATATCCGAAAAATATTATACGTTTATGAAATTAAACAGCTTACTGCGAAAATCTGACCTTTGCTTGCGGTCTTAGAACGTCTCACCAGCGACAGTCGAGAATACACCGTACAATTGTTTAGTTATTTTCAGTTCTTTTTTTTATTTAAAAAAAATAAATGGATTGCCTAATTTTTTATATAGTTTCGTATAAATTAATAATAAACGCTAAAATTCAAGAAAATTAATATTTTTCCCCACATTGAAAAAAAGTGAAGTACGCCGTACGATGTGACGGTAAGGTAAAAAAAAGCACTGATTATTTTCATTAAATAATCAATTAGTCAAAAGTTCCATTATTGTTACTACAAATGTATTTTTCATATACAATTTTTTATAATGCAAAGAGTAGTTCAAACTTTATCACTACGTATTTTCCAAATAAAATTCGATTAGACGTCGAAACGATTAGGATTGGTTGCTTCTACTTATGTGTTTTTATTGTGAACCTTAAACGATGATAGCCTCTAAGACTCGGCTGTCTTTACCGAAACTGAACGGTATTTCGAAATAAAAAATGTAAGCTTAAATGGCAATTGGTATAATTGGTATACTGGGAAAATATTGAGTAACAAGTCCTTGTTTATGACCACTCATTTAGTTTTCGAAGTTGGTAACAATAAAATCTCCCAGCGCGGGGCCCCCCTCAGGCGCGGGGCCTGGGGCGGTTGCCCCAGTTGCCACCCCCTAAGACCGCTACTGAGGCCTATTGTATAAGATAAAGAGATATACTTATTGTATAGAGATATACTTATTGACTCTAACGGTCATAATGGCAAATTAGATAGCAAATATTTTATACTAGGCCTACTTAATAAAAGATAGATAGATATAATAATAATGATCGTATTTAGTTATGATAATTTGCTTTGACTGATTATAATACAAATACTTATTAACAGACTATTGCCATTGGTGACTTATGCATTGTGGATCAATATACAGATCCTAATCTAAAATAGTTATTCGATCATAATTATATGAGAATGTGTGTCTATAGTCATAGTTTAAAGTATAGATCTAGATCTAGATCTGTCTTATTTATAGATGTCAATTATAAGATGGGTCGATTTGAACAGATAAGTTACATTAACTTACACACATGACACGTTACATGTATACGCTGTTATTTAAAATAAGTGCTAGAATTTAGATCTTATCTTAGAATTAGATAGATAGATAGATAGTCTAGAATGTCTAGATAGTAGATAGATAGATAGATAGATAGAGTATAAATACAATATAGACATAGATCTCTATTATAAAGTTATTTGAACAAACTAATAAGCAACACCCATTATATACTATTTAATTATTTATGCTATATGTAATTCTAATAGGTCACAATTTGAATTTACCTAGTCTAGTTCTGAAACCTAATCTCAAGCAAATAAATGCTAACAAGAAAAGCAATTTCCAACAGATTAGTGTTTTCTTTCAATAGATCTAGGTCATGAACTTCGAACTTTCAACTTTGACTCAATTAAGTATGAAAACACATTAGTGTTAGATTTATTCATTTATGCACATAGAGGAGAGCACCTGGCTACATGCGGCGTCGGAACGAGACAGCTGGATGTCACTCACAAAGGCCGCGGGATACACAGTTGAGACCAAAAGAAAATCTGCCGCCGAGGACAAACGCAGACGACGAAAAGAAAATCTAAACCGACCACCTGCGCGGACAATGGTTTTGCTTGCCCTGGATGTGGCAAAATATGTAGGTCACAGCTGGGACTGCACAGCCACGGGAAACACTGTATTCCTCACTAATCTTCGGACTCGAAGACAAGCCTATTATTATTCATTTATGCTATTTACGCTTCTAGACCCTATAATTAAAACACAATTAAAATTATAATATAAGCCCTTATGGGATTTAATTCAATTCTCTTGGCATACACCAAGAGCTGAGGAAGGCGAAATATCAAGGTCTCTTCTCGTCTTCTACTCTTTCTCCACCTTAATTCTCTCTCTCTCTCTCTCTCTCTCTCTCTCTCTGAGTTTTTGGAACTGTCTTGTCTGTATAGCTAGCCTAAGGGTTTATAATTATTAATTAATATGTTTTGTGGTTGTAACGAAATTTACTATATAAAACAGGAAATAAATATCAAGTCACCAATGTAAATAATTTGATCGGAAATTTTAGCTCTATACGGGAGAGAAAATAGCATGCACTATTAGTGTTGATATGGTGCGCAAATGTGCACGCGTTCAATATAATAAAGGTTCATTCTTCGCCATGACGCTATTGGTTGTTGTTTACTTATTGATGTCTGTGGAACATATATCTTAATTAACATGGTGGCAGCGGTGTATTAATGATCAGAGGTAATCATTAATCAGGGTATAATTTATTGTTTACAATAATAAATAATTGCAACAATTAAAAGGCTACGCCGTGCAATGGCAGCTAGAAATTTCCTTCCTGTACCCGAGCCGCTCGAGGTAGAAGGTAACATGGCTGTTTTCTGGCCTGGATTATCAGCTAGAATAAAGGAAATAGCCAACTCATGCTACATTTGTCAGATACACAAACCAGCAAATCAGAGAGAAGAATTAATACAGCACGAAATAGGCGATAATCCGTGGGACAAGATTGGAATTGATTTGTTCCAAATGTGTGACCAACAATATCTAGTTATAGTGGACTATTATTCAAATTTCATAGAGGTAGAAAACATGCAGTTAACAACAACACATGCAATTATAAAGAAACTGAAAGTTTTATTTGCACGATATGGGGTGCCGAAAATCTGTATATCTGATTCCGGACCTCAGTTCACATCGGAATATTTTTCCAAATTTATGATGGAATGGGGAGTGACTCATTTGAAATCCTCCCCAGAACACCATCAATCCAATGGAAAGGCTGAGTCAGCAGTTAAAATTTTGAAGAACATAATGAAGAAATGTAGAGAATCAAAGTCAGATGCTTATGAAGCTCTTCTGGAATTTAGAAATACTCCAAGGCAAGACACAAATCTAAGCCCAGCTCAGATGTTTTTTGGTCGGATGACTCGAACACTGATACCAAGCGAAAGGAGTAACATTAAGATTTCTACATGTCAAGAGAACATTATGAGACGGAAAGAAAAACGTCAGATGAGTGTAAAAACATCTTTTGATAAGAGGTCAAGAAATTTAAGTCAGCTGAGATCTGGACAGCTGGTCTACTTCCAATCTCCGAATGACCCTACATGGAGACGTGGAAGAATCCAGTCTCAAGTCAACCAGAGAGCATACATTATTCGAGGTGACAATGGTGCATTGTAGCAAAGAAACAGTAGAGTGCATATCAACCCGAACAGAGAAACAGAACAACAAGATATATTCCCCGATACTGATGACAATTTAGGCTACAGGACAATAGAACTCAGAATGAACACATTCGCCACTCATCAACTCGTCATTCCCTGCGACCAAGGGATCAGTTGAAGAAACCGACAAGATTCAATGACTAGGCTATGTGTCTTAATGAACTATTGAATGTTGATTTTTAGATGTGATATGTTTCATAATTATTGAAGCGTATATATGTATATGATGTTTTGTTGTTTATGTTGTTGTGGTTTTGTTTTATTTTTTTATGATATTCCCCGAAATGTTTTTTTTTTTATTATTTTTTTTTAAAGAAAAGGGGATGTTGATATGGTGCGCAAATGTTCACGCGTTCAATATAATAAAGGTTCATTCTTCGCCATGACGCTAATGGTTGTTGTTTAGCCTACTTATTGATGTCTGTGGAACATATATCTTAATTAACAATTAGGCTACTGCAAGAAAGAAATAATTTCTTTTTAACTATTTAGCAACTTACAATAGGCACTTATAATACACGCACTGGCCTATCTAATTCATTTTTTTACAACTAGGCTATGTCACTCTTTAAAATATTATTAGAATCTAAAGTAATTTCAAGATTGTAGACAAAACTTTTTGTTATCAAAAAATTTTTTTTTTGTTTTCTTAAGTTTTAATAATAAAATCCACATATTTATAATAATATGTATCTATCTAAAAGCAAACCATATTATAGAAAATAAGACAACAAACAATGACGTAATATCATATATTAGCACATTTTCCTTCTTTAAAAAAATATTAAACATGCATATTTTAGTTTTAAATGTATATTATTTAGTTTGAAAGGAATATATTATATAAAGACCCTAGCTGATTTGTGGAAGTACGGCCGCAAATCTCGAGCTGTACTTATATAATACGTGAACGCTACTAGAGGACACTTCTTATATAACCGCGACGGTGGTAATTGTAAGTGTGTCGGTAAAATGCGAAAAAAAGGTTTAAAAAACAAAAATGTTTCTGACCCGTTGAGATTAGTTAGGATTCATTAAATCTCTGGTGTCCCGGGGTAGTAGCCCCACCTGCCCTCTCCTAAATCCGCCCTGAATAAATTATTCATTGACTTTTGTATTTATTAGTCACAAATGGCATTTTGGAATTCCTTACTTAGAGATTATTAGACTTTATGGTCTTGTGCTGCTAGTTGTACACATTTAAATGAAAAATAAGAGTTTATAAATTATAATATAATAGTTTATTTTAGAAAATGCATCTATACTTACTCAAAATACGGTTTATTAGCATTTATGTACGTTTAAATATCTCTTAGAAATACTATTGGTCTTTTTATCATTTTTATATTCTTGTCAAGAGATTTGAACTCACACACCCAGTTGGCAGTAACATTAGAACTTCTCTATCAGATATATAGATCTAGATAATAATCTAGATCTAGATCTACCTCTCGCTAGTATATAACTATCTGTGGAAAAAAAAAAAAAAAAAACTAGGGTTGTGACCTTTGACCTCTTCCACTAGAGTCTTATGTGCTTCACGTTCTGGCAGTCATTAGAATTTGTATCCAACTCTGATGTAACTATGCTAGATCTGGATTTAGATCTAAATACTTATACTAGCCTTAGTGTATATTAGACACTCTCTATTACTAGTATAGTAAACATAGATCTGCAGTTTTTACACGTTGAAAAACAAATAAATTTTATAAATGTCTGAAACATCTGATAAAAAAGTACTTTCAATTCAGAGTACTGTTGTATTCGGTTATGTTGGAAATAAAAGCGCAGCGTTTCCTCTGCAGGTATCTAGATTTGTAGATCTTTCAATCTAGATCTATATCTATTTATGTAATTTATTATTATTAAATTTTCTAGATCTAGCATTAGTTAAATCATTAGAGTCTTTATCATTATATTTATAGAGTCATAGACTTAGCCTTACTTAGCCTTAGCCTTAGGACAGTACTTAGACTTGTCACTTAGCCTAGGTCAGGGGTTGGCAACCTTTTGAGTCGAAAGAGCCAAAAATTACAATTTACACATTTTTAAAGTTTTAAAGAGCCGCACTTTTTTTTTTTGCAACAATAAATAGTACTTGCACATTTTTTTTTACTAAAAAAAATCCGTTTACTGTATTATAAGTAGTGTTTGTCACAACAAATTATATATATATATATATATATATGGCGTTATAAGATAATTATTTTTTATTTCGGAAACAACTAAAGGAGTTAAACATTTTCTTAAACACAAAGTTGAACTTATATACAAGACAATTAAAAACACTAATTAAATTGGAACGTTGGCTTCGCATGGTTTTAGAAAGCTTGATACACATGGCTCATAGCTTGTTGTTTTTAGTTTTAAACATGACTTTCAATTATTAGTTGGCTCTTTACTTTTCTTTTAATTATATTCATGAAAAAAAAACGCTTTCTCGCACGAATATGCCGATAGTCATAGATAGTCAGCACTCCAAATGCCCTCACTGTAGCAATCTGGAATATTATTCCATGCGCCAAATCAACTCGCGGCATTTCTTTGAAAACTGTCTACTTTTGTTGCGTTACGTACATACATTTCTGGAGCTCTAACTTTTCTAACTTGATTTTTTTACTCTGTAAATTTTCCATTCCATAAAGCTACAAATCCCGTATCAATTTCAAATGGATCAATGTGGATTTCGTAACTTTGTGTTGAGAGGATTTACTAAGAATTGTAAAATGGTTTAGTTGGTTTTGAATGCTCAAATCTGTCAAAAAAAATTATCTTTGATTTTTTAAACTGTACTCAAGTAATTCGTGGCAATAGTAGCTCTAATTTTATTGTGATACTGCTTTAGACATTGAAAATGAAGTGAGTTAACTCTCAATATCTTCTGCGAAAACTTAATTTTTCTTCAAAACAAACCAATTCTTCTACCAAATCATAGGATGGGTTTCCCTTTCCTTGCAGTTTTAGTTTCAGCTAATTTAATTTCTCTTTTATATCAATCATCAAATAAAATGTTTGCAAATATTTGTCGTTTTCTAATACATGGAGATTAATGCCTTTATGATTTAGGAATGTATTTATTTCATTCAAGCACAAAGCAAAACGTCTCAACACCTTACCTTTTGCAAACTATTGCACTTTATTAGAAAGAAGGAGCTCAGAATACTGTGTCTCCATTTTGTTTAAGAATTCTTTAATTAGACGATGGTAGATTGCTTTGGACAAAATGCTGTTAACAATCTTGATTGCCGAATTCATTACCTCAATTTTTATTTTGGCTCGAATCGTTTTGGGTAAATAGTGCTTTTTGGGTGTATTATTCAGTGAAACGTAAGATTTTCATGGTTTATTTTGCTATGAAGAATCGTTGTTACCCTTTTTTTTCCAGTCATATTTCTGGCTCTATTATTTGCTATTGAAATGATTTTATTTAAATTGATCTTATTTTTTTTTAATGTATTATTGTACGATAAACACTATATCATTCCCTCCAGTTTGTCCCGAGGTAGCAATCCTTTAAGTTATTCTTTTGGACCATAAGAAAGCATATACTAACTAAATGAGCAACTTGTGTCGTGTCTTTGATTTTTTTTTCAAGATTTTTTGGTTTGTTTTTTAAATCGCGAAACAGTTCTTCAGATGCACGCAGGAAGCAGTCTTTGACATGCTCACCATCTATAAATGGTTTGCCGTTTTGTGCAATTTCTAGTGGTACCACAAAGCTTGCCCGATCAGCATGACTTGTTGATTACATATAAGATTGAGAAGATAATTGCTTCTAACTCATTTACTTGAAACAACAAAATTTACGTCACAGCCAAAGCACGCAGTCTTGCATCAAAAGCGAATTGAAGCCTACATAGAAACATTCGACGATGGCGTCCATTCGAGAGCTTCTGACGGATTGGTAACATAGACGACCCGTGTATTGAGGGAGGGGTGTGATGATAAGAGAGTACAAGTAGTGGAGAGATAGAATTTTTGTCTAACCCTCTTTAAACTATTTAGAATTACTTTAAAAAATGTTTCGATAAAATTAATAATATTTGCCTGTAGAACTAAAGAGCCGCAGCTTCATACCCAAAGAGCCGCATGCGGCTCGCGAGCCGCAGGTTGCCGACCCCTGGCCTAGGTCTTAGTCTTAGGTGAAGTAATTAAATTATTAGATCTATATGACCTTATATGTCTATATCATATAAGATATAGATCTATTATATTATTATATAAAATTATATATATATAAATATTTATTTATTTATGTATATTATATTGTAACGAACTTCTCTTCTCAGGCCTTCTGCTCACACTGCTTAACACAACACAGCACATCTAATAAAAGAACTTAACAAGAGCTTCATTAACAACAGTGGCGATTTAATAATAAACACATCAACCACAGCTAATACACACAATTGTCTACACTAATTTCAAATGCTTTAAACACAATGGAACTGTCTAACTAACACAACAAGCATCTAGAGCGTATGAGCTACATTTTTAAAGACTTCTTATTCTAACACACAGTTCTAACTATCACTGTCTTTCTCTCCGCTCGACTGTTCTCTCCGACTGGACTACAATTCTGACTGTGCAACACACACACAGTTCTCGTCCAAGCTTTCGGGTCGCTTGCGTACAGCACAGGTCACACCGTTGACCTGTGACCCGCCTTCGTATGTGCGTGTCAGTGGGTCTCACATGTAAACACATTCAGTCCACCACTGTAGAGTTGTAACATTGCCCCCTTCTTAGATTTGTCCGTCCCGGACAAAATCTAACTCACAACATGGGCTGTGAAGGTTCATCGTTGCAGGTGGGGGTCTATCTGTGGGAGGGGCAGTGGGCTTATACTGCCATCTCGATGAAGCCATCTGCGTTGCAACCTGTGAATGTCTCTTTCTCCTGCACCAGTTGGTCTTTCTTTGGTTGAGAGAAAGTGTACGTTTCTTAGCCTTTCAGTCGCCGTCGACCGCAGCTTCGTGGCTAGTAGTTGAGCACTTGATGTCATGGCAGTGCTCATTAAGACCGTTGTTCTTACAGGTTGCACCAACAGGCTTTCTCGATGAACCGTAGGCCTCCAGAAGGCTTGGTTGTCAAACACGTCATAATCCTCATGCGTGTTTGACAGAAATGTCTGTGGGGCACATGGGCAACGTTCTTTGTTCACAAATCCATCCACTACACCACCATCAACGCTTCTCATGCTGATACTGGTATCAGGACAAACGTCAGTTTGGTCAAGACTTTGTTGATAAGTCTTAGGGCGCTCGCACTCTTCCTGCAAGGCGGGCCTGTCATCACAGTTCTTGTCAAACACCTCGGTACAGTAACCATGCTTCGAGTTTCTCTCGTAGACACAGGCAGATTGACAGAAGTCTTTAAGGTCCACAGCAACAGGCTTGGACTCAGACCCAACGTTGTCTTGATCTGTCTGGCTGGTTGAGGTACTCGTATCAAGTTTATCTGCAACAAAAGCTTCAGTCAAACTATATGTCTCTTGTCTTGTTTCTTCAGCTGTCTCATTCTGCTTCCCGTTGATCTTCTCTTGTGGCTCACATTCGTTTGGTTTGCTATCACAGTCACAGACAGCACAACCATCATCAGCATCTCTGTCGAAATTATCTGTTTGTTCTAGTTTCTTGTTTGGCGTGGTACCAAACGTTTCCTCAGTCTTGTTCTGCACAGTACTGGTATCTATCTGCTTAATCATGGTACCAAACGTTTTGTTGACATTTTTCAGCGTCGCACATAACTGTATCTGGAGAGAGCTCATCTGTTCACTCACGGCACACATGAGCACTCTGACATCTGGTTTGATTTCAAATAGAAACGAGTCCGGTTCTTCATCTTCTTCCAGCAGGGCTTCTCTGAGACGTGTTGTTAGTGTTTCTTTGTTCCCATTAAGCTGTAGATCTCTTTCTCGAAGCTCTTGTCTAAGTTCTTTTAGATCAAGTTCACTAAGCAGTTTCACAGAAGCCATTAGAAATCCTCACTTCTGACACCAATGTAACGAACTTCTCTTCTCAGGCCTTCTGCTCACACTGCTTAACACAACACAGCACATCTAATAAAAGAACTTAACAAGAGCTTCATTAACAACAGTGGCGATTTAATAATAAACACATCAACCACAGCTAATACACACAATTGTCTACACTAATTTCAAATGCTTAAAACACAATGGAACTGTCTAACTAACACAACAAGCATCTAGAGCGTATGAGCTACAGTTCTCGTCCAAGCTTTCGGGTCGCTTGCGTACAGCACAGGTCACACCGTTGACCTGTGACCCGCCTTCGTATGTGCGTGTCAGTGGGTCTCACATGTAAACACATTCAGTCCACCACTGTAGAGTTGTAACAATATTAAGGAATTTCTGCAATTTATAAGATACTGTCTCCATTTAGAAGAGTAATTTCGACTATTGTTACTAAATAAATGCAGTTAGTTTAGTAATAATTGTTATGTTTGTTGTTCCAGCTTCATGGCTATGATGTAAGTACCATTAACTCTGTCCAGTTCTCAAATCACACTGGTAAGTCATTGAAAATGTGTCTTATATTTTAGTTCTTGACTGTTAATTCTATGAATGTTGAACTGTATGACATCATTAAACGTAAAGCTGTAAGTTAAATAAGTATTAAAGTAATTAATATACAGCAAGGTTCCTTATATAGCTTTAAAATACTGAAAGACTTGTGAATCTTTCAATCATTCATGCATTCTTTTGTCACCAACATTGGACAAAGTCTAAACATTGTTGCTACCAGCAGAGTTTGTGACTTATAGTTGCTGGGTAAAACTTTTTTAGGAATATGTCATAAAACTTAAGAGAATATGTTAGTTTTTCTTTTTATTTGTTTTGTCTTATTTAGCATTGGAAAGCAGTTTAAAAATTAATTTCTTAAAATAAAACAAAATTTCTTTATCTAGATTACCACAGTCTAAGACATAACCATTTTTATAAAAAAAAATCTCAGTAAATTATAAGACTTGTATTAAAAATTATTTTGACATTTGAAATGTCAAACGCACCAAAAGATTATGAATTTCAAAGTTAATAAACTTCTACATTTCTTAGTGATATGCCATATATATGTATTTAAACAGGTTATGGAAAATGGAAAGGTCAAGTTCTTGATGCACAGGAAGTAACTGATTTATTTGATGGTCTGAGAATTAATAACCTGCTCAACTTCTCACATGTTTTAACAGGTAAAATTACAATGTACAATGACTTCTTTTTTAATGTTTTATTACTTTTGTAGAAAAGTCTATGGTGCAGTAATTTACCTGTTTCCAAGACAATAATTATTATGGTAGTTTCAATGTTAAAAGAATAAATTCCTATCCATTGTCCAATTAAAGCTAGGCTCAGTCCATGAAGTTTTAAACATTTTTGTCATACACCAAGTCTATAAGCTTGTATAATCTGAGCTAAGTTGTCTTATGAAGTAATTTCTATTGTCTGGAGTACCAGATCTAGATTAATGTTGGTACTTTGGTCCAGAGCTAAGAATTAAGAATATAAATACTTATAATTTTACCAGTATTCAAATCCTCATACTTCAGATTTGCTGATACTACTCCATTTGTAAAGTAAAAAAGTAAAGTAAAAAAGAAGTCCCATTCTTCAACAAGTTTTGAACCCAGGACACCCATTTGGAAGCCAAGTGATTAACCACTCAACCACCACACCTTCTTATATTTCAGATTGGTGGTGAACAGCATGACCACCCACTTGCTCTACTTTTGTGGCTTTAATTAGTTGCCAATTTCATATAATATTTTCTAATATAATACAATGCATGTTATTATTTGTGTAGGTTACATTGGTTCTGAATCATTCCTGAAAACAGTTGGTGATGCTGTCAAGGAAATGAAGAGTAGAAATCCAGGTTTAAAATATGGTGAGTGTTAGTGTTATCTAGAATCTGATATTTAAATTATAGTCTCTTTTTAAAGTTCTATCTTAGCAATAGAAAATCTGAATTCCCTTTTATAAGTACTAAAATATAGTTTACCATTTATCAAAGAAAAAATAAAGTAAAAGATAATTATGTAGGTGTTTAGTTCATTTTTGTTATGTAGATTTTTTTTTTTTTATGACAGTCTGTGATCCAGTCATGGGAGACAATGGTAAACTTGTAAGTTCACTTTATTTTAATTCTCAAAAAATATTTATTTTTATTTCTTAGATTTTTTTAAGTGAATGTATCTAGAGATTGAAAAAGTCTAAGCCCACGTTTCAATGGACTTTCATTTTCCTTTCAGTATGTCAGTGAGGCTTTGGTACCAGTGTACAGAACTGAGATAGTAGAGCAAGCTGATGTCATAACACCCAATCAATTTGAATTAGAGTTAGTATAAATTTTTTTGAAATTGAATAAATTCATGTTTACTGGTTAAGACATCTTTTAAATTTTGAATAATCTACTTTGTTTTGTGAGTTTTGAGTTTTTGGCACATTGACACAATTTAGGCCATGTCGTGCCCCTAATCCTTCAAGGATTAATCTCCCTTTATATCATAAGAGCTAAATTCCATACAGCTAAATCGTTAAAAGCAAGGTCTATGCACAGTTAAAATATTTTTAAAAATATAGTAAAAAATGTAATACTTTAGTAAAAATCTTATGAAAATAGTATATGTTTTGTTGCTTTATCATATCATAGATACGTTATAATTAACAATTTGTTTTCTTTGATAATTTGCCAGACAGTTAACACAGTTACCAGTGGAAACAGAAGAACAAGCATTCAATGCTATGAATAAATTACATGAAAGAGGAGTTAGCACTGTGGTACTCAGTAGCAGTAACTTAGGAGACAAGGATATTATGTTATGTCTGGCCAGTATAAGACAAGGTGGGCACCTAAATTAAATTCTTTCAGTTAGTGTTCTATGTTCATTGGGCATCTCTTCACTTCCTACAATAACTTTTATTGAAAAGCTTCTTTTTGAGTCTTTTAGCATTTCATTTTGAATATGATTAAGGGATGTGGTGTCTGGTGAGGCATAGCTTGGCGATCATGTCTCAGTTAAATTTGTGTATATATATCTTTTATATATACATACATTCTTTAGTCTAACTTTATTAGGAACAGAACAAAATATCAGATAGTTAAGGAAAGTAAACTGGATGTCATGTTGTTTTGGAAAGTAGCCTGACATTGTTTAGGAAAGTAATCTGACATCTAATTGTTTTGAAAAATAACCTGACATCATATTGTTATTAAAGAGATGGTGTCATGGAATCAGTTTCACTATGAGTTTGTTTGTGATTCATTGTACAAGTCTGTTCCCTTAGTTGCTCTTCATATTGTTATATTGGCGGCGCAAAAGGGTTAACTGTGTGTAATCAGCTAACATGTGACACAGGCCAGTAGAACAGTTCAGCGTGCCATATCGAAGGGGAAAGAACAGTACTGGCATGAACTTAGCACGCAATTCTGACCACTGTTATCTATGGTCATCTGATCATAAGCCTGTGTGTACGAGAGACAGAGTGTGTAGGCAAGCAGTTCAAGACAGGACACGAAGGAGACCAGGTCTGTTAGTCTGGCTATGAAGTCGGTCCTGGTCGAGTCCTCAAGTGAATGTGCGTGTCAAGAAAGAGATAGAGATAGTAGAGTTTAGTTCTGTGATGTACAGTGTAGCATTTGTAGCTGTTGATGTGCCAATTATCTAGTATTGGCTGTTATATTTCCATTATTAAAGAACCTGATTATTTTTAGAGCTCTTGTTGTCAGGTTCTTTGATGTGTTGTGTGTTTGGCAGTGTTTACGGAAAGCCTGAGATAGGAAAGAGAGAAACGTAACAATATACTTTTTTTATGGGTCATTGCTGTAGCACAATGCGAATGCTTTGATCAAGTGATGGCTTGAGGTATGGCATCATTTAGAGAAAGGAGACAGCATGAATGCCATTTGCCATTGTTTTTATGTGATTGTAATTCTTATGGGGACATTGAATATTCTCTTATCAATTATAACAGTGGATCCTTGTGTTAGCCACATAGCAACCATTTTAAAATATAGAGCACATAAATAGGCCACTGTTATGCACTTAGTATAAAGATGCACCACTTAGTATAGAGAAGCATCACAGTTGACGGACTTTGAACACAACATTTAGTAAGATCATAGATAGTTGGGTTTATCTTGTTTATGTTGGTATTATTAAGTTTGTGTTAGTGATTCAAGGTGACAGAATTGTATTACAGACAGAGACTCGACTGTGACCTTTACGTCTTAAACTTCATTCAAGTGTCTAACAGTCTGGGCTTAGTTCTTCATCTCGTTGTTATTGTTATAGGCCCTGTTTTTAGTAGTTTTAAATTCATCTAATACGCTTGTACAAGAAAAACATCTGAGTAACCTGTCGAAGCCAGACAGCCATCATACTACAAGGCAAGGCTTATCACACCACGTTCCAGTGAACTATATATCTCAGAGGAAAACTGTTTTTTTATATAACCTTTGGAATGGAGTGTATGTAGATGTTTATGATCTGATCTTGAGGAATGAGGAGGGGATGTTTGGGGCTGGAGAGGGTCTGTCATAAGTCACGAGTGAGATAGTTGAAGGAGAGTTTTTTTCAAAATATGTGAGACAGAAAGGACGTGTACTAATAGTGATTCATATCTTGTTTTAAATATCATTTCACTTGTTTCTACATATATCTCATTTCAAGTTGAATCTATTTGTGTTGATACAATAAATGTTATATTAAGTTTATTTTAGAAGAAATCTGTTGTTTATTTAAAGTTCTGTACTAAGAATTTAATATGTCTGTTTATTTGTATTAGATGTTTGGAGCTACAAACCAAAAATATTATCTATTAATATATACTATACATGTATTTTTATAACTAAATTTGTTTGCTTAAAAGGGTACATTAAAAATATTTAGACTACATTGATCTATACAGGCTATCACTCTCAAGATGTTAATATTTTTTACCTGTTGTAGATGGAGTATCTAAGAGGTTCAGAGTTAAAATTCCAATTATACAAGCCATATTTGTAGGCACTGGGGATTTGTTTGCTGCCTCTCTTTTGACATGGATGGATAAAGAACATGAGTTTAAGGTATAGCTATCTTTAAATGTTTAAAGAAATTGTGTTCCAAATATTGGTAATTTTTAGATGTTCTGGAATTTTTTTTTCCCTTTATTTGTAAATTTCCTTGTTGCATTTTTTTTTAATCCCAATATTTCGGTTGATTTTTTTAATAGTTATTAAAAATGCATGTGACTATTTTGTGTGTGAATTAATTTGAAGATTTAGGAGTAAAATATTACATTTTCTAATATCAGGTTGCTCTAGAAAAGACAGTGAGTGTTGTGCAGCATGTTATCAAGAAAACTTATGAACGTGCAATAGGTAACAGCCATCTATATATATCTATCTATATGTGTGCATGTGTGTTTTTTTTACTTACCTTTGGTCTATGACCACTGATATTTTTGTGATCGAAACGGTTACATTTTACCAATAACTATTTTTATTTGCAATTTCAACCCAAGGTGATTTTTAAAGCTGTCATATACAAAAGTGCAAGATTATACTCCGTTTTTAATAAGCACTTTTTGTGCATAATTTCCCCATATATAAATTATAAATAACACTCTGTTAACTCAGTCGATAGAGCATCAGACTTGCATTATGAGGGTCAATGGTTCAAATTCCTAATTTTGCTAAATAACTTTTTTTTTCCTGTTTAAACTACTTTTTAAATAATGTTTTTTGCTCAATTCAATTTTAATGATTCAATCTACGTAAAAGTTGAATTGGAAATTATAACCTCAATCTTAATATGATTGTAAACATTTGATAAAAAAATTGGTGGTGTTTGAAAGCTTCAGAGAGCCTTTCAACTTTTTTTATAAAACGTGAAACGCTGCTCCAAGATATGTCGGATTATTTTCTAAGGCGCATGGTTGAAGGAGGGAATCAATGAAACTGGTAGTCGAATTCACTATCAAAAAAAAATTTGTGTTTGGGAGGGGTAGGTTTATAAAACAGGCCGTGTTATGTAGATGTACTGATAACAAATATAAATTTAAGTGTTTGGGGGGGAGGGGGCAAAAAGGTTTGGGGAAAAGAAAGGTGATACAAATTCACAAGCCAGAAGTGAGTGTGTTTGGAAGAGCAATTCAAAGTGAGTGGCTCTAGCTGTACTTAACATAACTATAATTCAGTGGCCAAAAGAGAGGGGTGGTTGATGAAGTACATCCATCAAATAAGGGTGGGGGGGGATACAACCAAAGTTTTAGATGAGCATTTGCAGGATCTAACAAGAAAAAAAAGGTTTCAGGCCAAAAATAGAGAGCCTATCAAATATTTTCAATAACAAAAATGAAAAGCAGAATAATCAGATAGTGTAAATAAGATTATTTGTAACGGAGGAGAGTCGGGAGAGAAATCAGAAAGATCCCTTTCGTCCTAATTCTTCCGAATTAAAGACACTGCCCATAAATATATTTCCAACACTTGCTTGGAAAGTTTTCTGTTGCTTTGTATTTAGAAATCTTTTCAAAATTTTAGGGTTATGGCTCACTTGTATTTTTGTTTTGTTTTTTGAGCCTTTTGAAACAAAAAAATACATCTGATTTATTCATAAAATAATTGGTTGGCTGCCATGTCAATGTGTAGATTTCCAACATTGGCAGAGTGTGAAGTAAAAAAAAAAATTCATTATTTTAAAAAATATATATATACATAACTACAAAGATGGCTGCCTGGTCATGTGGTAT
Organism: Biomphalaria straminea; assembly: GCA_021533235.1. Classification (NCBI taxonomy): domain Eukaryota; kingdom Metazoa; phylum Mollusca; class Gastropoda; family Planorbidae; genus Biomphalaria; species Biomphalaria straminea. Next base: position 26,056 of record JADKLZ010028441.1, on the reverse strand, counting down.
CTGTGTTAGACTTGTTCGGTCGATAGACCCAGGTTCTTACCCTGCCTGCTGCCATCCCATCATTGTATCATTATGGGAGATTTGGACTAGGAAGTAAATTACCTTCATTTCTGAAAGAACATTCGAAACATTTAAAATATTTTACAAACCAAAATTATTTTTTTTTACAAACATGTCATGACTTTAGAGATTGCTTTTTTTTTCTCTTAAAATAGCCCTTGCCGGTCCTGAAAACAAACCAACACCAGCACATTTGGAGCTGCAGCTTGTCAACTGTAAAACTGACATTGAGAATCCTTGTGTTATATTTGAAGCTGAGGAGATTTAGCAGCTGCTGTCAGCCAGTAATCTGTTTGGTCAACTTGAGTTCCACTTGTAGAGATGGATACATTTATTAAGTTATCATAAGTTTAGTTATGCAGAGCTGTTATTTTCTGACTTCTGTCTTTTTCTACTTTTATAACAAATCTTATATATCTTATTTTTTTTTCTTTTTCATTGATAATGCCTGTACTTTTTTATATAATGAAATAGAAAATATAGTTCATAAAGAATATTTCTTTCTAAAGTTTAGAAAGACATTTGAAAACATATTAGTATAAGTGAGTCTTAAAATTTAGAGTTAACTTTTGCCCGTGGTTAAAATAAAATAATTATATCACAGTCTATTCTATGAAAGTATGGAGTATCACTATCTAAATTTTCTTATGGCAATATTCCATATTAATTACAATCAGCTGCTGTCATCCAGTGTTATATAGCCTATACTGACCTTTGTTGCATTTCAGAAGATAAAATGCTATACTCTTTGTTATTTATCTTTTTAATTGACATTGTATTGAGACTATTTTTTTTTTTTTTTTTTTTTAATGTGAGCTCTTAAATGTTAACCTATAGAAAGCATATACAGATCTGTGTCATAATGACCCAGTCCTCAGGTTGCTAAAACCAAAACATTGCTGACAGGCTTCACAAGCATGTTAAATTGGTAAAAAAAAATTTTTGATGTAGACTTGTGTAAATACATATTATTATAATATTTGTGACATTTTTTCCCCATATTCATGCATTGCACATTCCAGGTCAGTTATTAATTTCACATAACATTACAAGCAAGAATCGAATCTGTCCATAACTATTCCTTTTGATATTCCATGTAAAAGACTTCATCTTACACACTGTCTACTATGAAATTGTGTGTCCACTGTTGGCAAATGCCCCTCAGTATTAAATTATTTATTTGACATTGTGGGAAGTCAAAACGCATGTTCATGTTTGGACAAAAAGAAAGACTGGACACTGTGAGTATATCTAGTCTTAACCTACAGACTGGACATTTCCCTTAACATCTGTGAAAGATCATTGGGATTTCATGTCTTTCATTTATATATTTGATGTTGTAATTCTCAACTTGAACTCTACAATCATTACAAACGTTCCTCACATTACAATCTGAAGCACGAAATAAAAAAGCATTTCAGTCTTCAAATTATTTCCATTTTGAGAATGTGACATTTTGTGTTCAGAAAAGTTTATAGAATAAATTATTTTTTTGTGTATATCTCTGAGTTGAACACTTCTTTGTTGTGACCGGTAGGCGCAGTGGCTGAGCAGTAAAGCGCTTGGCTTTGAGCTGGGGGAGTCCCGAGTTCAAAACCTGGTGAAGACTTGCATTTTTAGTTTCAGGATTTTTGGGTGCTTCCAATTCCCCCCAACTATAATGGTTACCTGACACTAGTTTGGGAAAAGTAAAGGTGCAATGGTTGGTCGTTGTGCTGGCCACATGACACCCTCGTTAAACCTGGCCACATAAACGGATGACCTTTACATCATTTGCCCTATAAATCGCAAGGTCTGAAAGGGAAACTTTACATGTGACCTAGCTATATACTTGGAATAACGTTCACATTTGTTTATGGGTTACTTATTGAGTCCATGCATAGGCCTACATATTTCCTTTTGGTTTATTAAAGAAAGGGAAGCGATCACAAGGTAGACCAAAAAACAAATGCTTTAGGGGACACCCTCATAGCGTCTCTGAAAGCCTTCAGATATGATCCTGCCAACTGGGAGACGGAAGCATCACAAAACTGGGGTTAAAATTGCAGAGGACTAGAGAATAGAGCTGGCAGAAGTAAAGCGTCAAAGAAAAAAAAAACGTTAATGACACTAGCACCAGCTGGAATAATCTGCTAAGATGCAGCCGAACATCCCGGGCTCATATAGGTTTCACCAGTCACGGGGAGGCACAAAACATCGGTGACATCGCCCTGGATGACAAAAGTGGTAGACCTAATCATCGAAATATATATCTATAGCCTATATAAATAAAACGGGGAAAAAACTGAGAAGAATGGTGTTAAAATTGGCCTTGAAATTTAGTCTATAACCCTTACGATAACATTTAGTAAATGTTTACAAATACATATATATAGTAGTGTCAGATTAGGACTATAGATTTTGCTCTCTCAGCACGACACAACTTCGGCGATTAAAAGAATCCTTGTGTTTGTTAATTACTGGTTAATGGTATCAGGGATTGAAGTCCAGTTCAACTATACCTCGCCTTGCATTTACTAACGTTTATTCTTATACAAAAAGGAAGGGGGGGGGGGGTCTTTGTCATTTCAGAAGTATATTTTTTTATTTATTCATATTTACTCTAACTATACGACCTAATGAAAAAGTAAGTCCAACATCCAAGCTATATAGGTCAATATAGTCCTTAACCAGTCTAAACAAGGTTAAAGTTCATTGGCCCTGTGGGAAATGCGTTAATAATCGAAGTAATGTTGATAGTTCATGGCTAAAACGTATATGCTTAGACCTGCATGTTATTCACTGTAGACCCCACCACCTGGTACATAGCCTATATGTGACGTTGACTTTGAAGAGGTCAAAATAGATCAAGGCAGATAGCGCCTGTCTTTCCAAATGTCATTAAAACTTCTAGTAGGTCTACCACTATATTAGGCTTAAAAAATAACCAACGATTTTCATATTTCAAATATGAGTAGTTTTAGCAAACAGTTTGTTTCTGTTACCATCTGACTGAGTGGTTCAGCGATTGGTTTTCGAACAGAGGAACTATTGTTTTGAATCTTCTTTTTTGAAGTAACGTCTGTAACATATAGGATAATTTTAGATAGAATCTTGGTGAAGACTGGAAGTTTGAATTTTCATACAAACCTGCCATGGAGTGTATCTTAAATGTGTTGATGAAAGTAATGGTAGTTAATCATTGTGAAGGCCACATGACACCCTTGTTAACCGTCAGACAGAAACAGATTACATCATCTGCCCTGTAGATCGAAAGGTCTGAAATGGTAGGCCTACATTACTTACATTATCCTGGCGAGCTCACTGTAAAAAAAGTGTAATAATTTCGAAGGGTGATTCTAAGTTTCTAACAAAGCTTAAAAATATTTTCTGATAAGGAGAGAACAAATTGTAATAATAAATGGCTCTAAATCAACACCAATAACTGTAAACTCAGGTGTATCTCAAGGAACAGTCTTAGGTCCACTACCATTTTTAATTTAGGCCTACACCTACATAAATGATTTACCAAATAGGATTAGTTTAGGAACGAAAGTCATGTTATCTGACGACTGCATCAAATATAGATTCATAGAACAATAAAAACAACACAAGATACGGACATTTAACAAAGAAATGGATGGGTTACAGAAATGGGAATCAAATTGGAGCATGTCTTATTTCCACCCAGAAAAATTTAAGTTATTAAGAGTAACAAAAAAGCTACAACAAATAAATTCCACTTATCGTATTTGTGGTAAACCAGTAACACAGACTAAAAATACAAAATACCTGTCATGAAATCTCCATATTAATGAAACTATATTTTAAAAAATCAAACAAAACATTAGGGTTTATTAAAAGAAATTTCTATAAATCAAATAATAACAGATAAAACTAAAATGTTATTTAACCTTAATTAGGTCAATAATAAAATAAGCATCCTCTGTTTGGGACCCCTCAACTCGAGAAAATATTAAGAAACTGGAACAGACACAAAATAGAGCAGTGAGATTCATAACAAACGAATATTCACATTTGACTAGAGTAATACCTTTAGTAAATTTAGAAAGAGAGAAGACTTAAAAGTAAAGTAGAAATTATACATAAAACATTGAACCATAATCTTCAAATACAAAAAAAAAACAAAATTTAATAAAATATTCAGAAAGACAGGTGAGGCATCTTCCTAGTTCCATTTGCTAGGGCAAATTAGTAGCCTACAAATGTCCCTTCCTCCCTAGTGCTATTAGAGCATGGAATTGGTTTCCCCAGGCCAGCCAGGAAAACCAGTGACTTGGCAGAATTTAAGTCATTGGTTAACATGCATGACTAAATGCATGACGTGTAGGACGTAATCATCTTCTTTTTTGAAGTAACGTCTGTTTTATATAAGATAAGATTTTGTCAGAGAGATTAATTTCGTCAAAATTTTCTCAGTAATAGGCCCTATAGCCTAATATCGGTCGTGGGACATTTACGTTCCATTTTAACTTATATAGCCAAAGATACTGGGTTCAGTTACTCAAAAATACATATTCTATTGTAGCTTCTTTCTGTCATTAATTAAAATAAGTACTCCCAAAAAAATATTTTTTGTCTGAATATAGGCCTATATTTTATTAGCAGAAAATCAAGAGTGGCTGTAGCCGCTGTACCACAACTCCACACTATTTATCTAGCTTTCTTTTTAATTTTATTACTTCAGCATATCAAATGATAATTTCTTCATTGAGTTTGTGTTAACAATATATGATCAAAGTAGCTCAGCTTTTGTCTCCAATGAGCACTGAGGAGTTTCTCCTTTTTAACAAAAAACATGGTTTAACACTATCCGTCTGGTGCTTTTTTTTTTTTCTAAATTAGTTTCCCTGTTCAACTGTCGTCTTTATGTAAACCTGTCAATCTATAGATTACACGGAGAGAAAAAAAAAACAATCACTTTCAAAATCTGTGCTAGGTCCCTCCAACTGAGTAATTAGGCCTATATGCGATTGCCCACGTTGCAAACGCCTTGCGCGCCTATGCATTTGTGATGTTTATTTTGAAGAAACCTCTAACCGCCTTGTTCGGAATCCGCTTGCATTCTTCTATGTCAATTCAGGTTGTCGCACGATGGTCTACGTACTGGACAGCCCGGCCTAGCGTAACTGTTTTACATTGTTCATCTAGCTTTATTTTGTCATTGTATTACTTCTGTATCTTGAATGATGATTTTGTCAGTGAGTCGTGTCTAGCAATATGACCATAACCAGCTCAGCTTTTGTCATTCAAGAGAAGTGTTGACATTATTGTGTTTATGTGTGTGTGTGTGTTTGTTATTACTATGTAGAGCTATTCCCCTTGGTAAGAAAGTTCATATCATTGTGTTGTGTGTAACCTCGTAGGCCTACTGTGAGGTTGAGTTAATGAGAGATTCATGAATCTGGCATTATAGTGTTGGCGTTGTTTATAATTATTAAGTGTAGTGTTTCTAGTTTAACACTTCTTTTTTAACAAACAACATAAATTACCACTATCAATTGAATACTTTATTTACGTGTTGTTGTTTTAAGCGGCCCCCGTAAGGGAAAAAGCCGCTATTAGGTTTGTGCAAAATGTCCGTCTGTCCGTCTGTCACACTCAGGGCGCCAAAACTAGAAGAGATACGAAAAATATTTTTTCACCATTAAATGCGGCTTGAAAAGTTTAGGTGCAACGGCTACTTTTAGTTTTCTAAAAGCAAACCATTTAATTTATAAAATTAATTATGCAAGCGATTTTTTAATAATAAAACACCAATTCTGAAACAATTATGTAAATGTAAGGGAGGAAATGTTACTAGAAAAAATGCTCTTGGCATGTAGAAATCAGGCACATTTTTTAAAATGAATTTCTGTCTGTCTGTCCGTCTGTCAGACTCAGAGCACATGATTTTGGTAGCGCTTTGAACATAGATTACTTTTGTTGACAGCGCTAGGTAAATTAATTAAAATTTTCCACTCCTATTGAATAGTTGGAATGTTTCACACTTATTATAGGCCTACGGTTTGAAATGTTGTTATAAGTTTTATAAGGCCATGTGGTTCAAAATTCCAGTAATAAATAATAACAAATGTTTTTTTTTTAATTTAAACATAGATCTCTATAACTTAATGTGTAGCTTTAAATTACCTTTTCACTCTACAACTCGATAGTTAGAAAATTGTTGTAACAAAAAGTTTATGAATTTGCGAAAATGCAATAGGTTAATTAGGGGGTCTACTGAAAACCATAAAGCATGGCAAGGGGTCTACGAGACAAAAAAGTTTGAGAACCACTGGTCTAACTTCTAAAGCCATTTATTGGCTTTGATCGTGGAATTTGTTATTTGTGATGTTGCTGCAATATATATATATATATATATATATTTAAAATACTAGCGCAAAACTACATTCACCAGATCATCCCCTTTATTTCAAAAAGGGGGGGGGAGGTAAATCCCATCTTAAGGGGAGCAAAGGAAGAGGCTATCCGTGTGTTTAGGCTATGTGTGTGTGTGTAGGCATTCAATTCATACAAAACAAAAATATGAATTTATGACCCATTTGTTTTCATCACCAGGTGTTGTGTACCCACCAAACTTCTATGCTTATCAAATTTCGTATTAAAAATACAAACTGGCAAAGGCGTTTTATTATTATTATTACTGCTAACGGAGATAAATCGACTTGCATTTTATATATAGGCCTAGATATAGGCTCACTCGTATGCATATGCAAATATTACTAATAATATAAAGAATTACCAAAACTAGGCGACATTGAAAATATATTTAATTATAACACCTTAATTTCATAATTATTGGATTAATGGAAAATGACAATAGACCTAGATCTAGCTCTACTTAAAGATAATAGTCTCCGACTAGAGATATTATTATGTTTTCATGACAAAATTATTCTGCGAACTTTTCTTTTTCTATTTGTCATTGACCTTCGTCATAAGGGAGACTACTTACAATTTTTTTGGTTTTGTTTATTTTTTTTTAACTAGCTGCCTAGATCTATCTTAATGATTTAATGTGTGTATGAATGCCTAGATCTAGATCTAGTAAATCTATAGACTGAAAGAAAGTAGACTTTACATTCGTCTTGTCTAGACGCTATTAGTATTAATTAGTGTAGAGTGTAGACTAATAACACTAATTCTATATTCAATTGAATATTGGCTGGCTGATTATTGAATTTATTCACAAAAAAATCACTAATTTATAATTATTCAAATCAAAATTATTGCAATTTGAATTATTCAAAAAATTATTTAATTATTGACTATATCTATAAGTATAATTATAAAATCTATAATATATATTATCGCACATATGATGTAACGTCTCTTACTGTTTAAATACGGTCTGTATTATATAAGATAAGATAAGACTTAGACTAGTATCTAGCCTCCTATTATCACTTCTCATATTTGCATAATCATCTGGACTAAGTCACTAATGAATAGACTGAATGATAGTGAATGAACTGAATGTGAATAGAATGTCGACAATGTCGTATCAAAGTTATAATTATATCAACTGCACTATTATATCAGAAGAAGTAATTCAGTGCAATGGAACCACTTATGATTTACATGAGAAAGTTCTCACATACACTGACGAATGGTTCTGGATATATGTTGGAATTTATGTTGGTCTAGTCATATTTGCTGGTTAGTTTTTCCCTTTGTAATTATAATATAATATACTAATATTCAATGAATGTTGATTACTTAGATCTATATTCATATTATATTGTCCATCTAATTATTATATATATTATCTAGAATAAGATGTCTAGACATTTTCTTAAGATTAATTATAATAAATCTATACTAGATATATTTTATTTAGGACACAGAGAGAGAGAATAACAGAGATAGATGATGTACAACTTATTTTATATAAATCTTTGCAGCTCAACAGTAAAAGACAAATTTTGAACTATATGAATATTTTTGCCCTATTTAGGTCTGATGTCTGGCCTTACTATGGGCCTGTTGTCTCTTGATTCAACCACGTTGACTACCATGATAAATGGGGGAACTCCAAATGAACGCAAGCATGCCAAGCGTATTTTTCCAGTGGTGAAGAGACATCATCTTTTATTAGTGACGCTACTACTGTCTAACTCAGCTGCTGTTGAAGCCATGCCTATATTCTTAGACAGAATTTCAAACCCTATAATTGCCATTGTGATTTCAGTCACTGCTGTTTTGATATTTGGAGAGTAAGTAAATAAAACTGTTACTGATATATCACACCATTTTGCTAGACAAAGTTTTTGTTTCAATAACCAGTTGGTCCAGTTACAAGTGTATGCATTATGTACCTGCTATACAGCATTAACACGTCATAACGGTGTTTGTTGTGCAGTTTGCTTGAACAAATGTATGGCACAGATGCTTATCTACTGAAAATTTAGGACCAGTAAATGGTGATTTCACATGTTTGGAAGCCACATGCATCTACAACCACTTTTTTTTTTTGTACAGGGTTTTTAAAAGGGAATATATCAGCCTCTCAAGCTCAGAGCATGTTTTTGATGATCATGATCTATGAATTGTAAACATTGTCTTGATCATTTATTTATTTCATGTCCTGTTGGTTGAGTTGCTTCTTCCAGTTGTGTGAAAGCTCTAGCAATGGTGTGACAACAAGCAGCCTGCAACAAATTTATTTCCAGAGAAACAAAATAACACTTATATAAATATAATATAAAACAACTTTCATATTTTAGTTTTTACTTCTCTAGATTGAACTGTTATTAATGGTCTAGTCTTTAAAAGTATTGAAATTATCTTTGAAAACTTTCATTTCTGTATGTAACCTTTTTTTAATTTTTTTTTAGAGTTATTCCACAAGCAGTTTGCACAAGATATGGCTTAGCCATAGGTTCATACTTATCTCCGTACGTAGAATATACTTTTATTTGCCTTGTTAATTAAAAAGTCTATATTTTCCTTATGTTGGTATTTCAGGGATACTGCTATACAAAACAAAAATTTTAAAAGTTTTCTTTCATTTAAATCATTGCTTAAGTTTCCCTTTACATCGTTGTAGTCAATTGAACAGTTTATCTTATTAAAGCTCATCTTTCCTGTTGAAAACAGTTTATTGAGATGTCTAGTGGCCAGAACTATTACCAGTCAATCAAATTTTTTCAACATTGAAGTTAAAATTCTCTGTCATTATATTTTAATATATCTTGATAATCAAGTTAAAATTATAATACATTTACTTTACTTACAACATAAAAAAAAAACTGAGGAATAAAATGTGTTAGCTATTTCAGAAATGATTGAAAAAAAGGTGATTTCCAAAAGGCCATAGAAGGCTAAAAGTTGCAGTAAACATTCTTTAGCATTGGACTTTAAAAAAAGGGCATTTTTTAAAGCCTAGATGGAGGGCTAACTTTTGAAAGAATAGTTATAATTTAACTATTTTTTTTCTAACCATATGCACATATTTCTTGACATACAGTAAAAGCAATGAAGACACTTTTTTCTTTCCAGGTTAGTCTATCTACTGATGGGCATATTTTTCATAGTTTCCTTCCCACTTTCCCTTCTTCTGGACTGTTGCCTAGGAACTGAGCACGGCACATTTTTTAGACGAGCTCAGTTAAAAGCATTAATTGAAATACATGGGGAGGACTCACAAGCTGAGGGCTTAGGACAAAGAGAAGAATCCCTGTCACATGATGAAGTGGCTATAATAAAGGTAGTTTTAGGTTTTCACATTTCAATATTGTTTTCTAAAATCTTATTTTATAATTTTTAAGATACCGGTATTAACCAAAAAATAATTTTTTTTTGTTCTTTACAAGCTGTCTGTGTGTCTGTCTGGCCAAAAGTTTGTACTACTTATTTCTCGGATCAAGCTGACATTTTGCACAATTATTTCTTTTACCTGACAATTAATTAACTATTGGTAATAAATTTCTTTGATTGGTATATCAAACAAGGGAAAGAAATAGTACTTGACTGCAGCTGATTTAGTCCCCTTTATAGATTTTCGTCTGAGGCTTATTACAAATTTACTTACATGACTGATGCAAACTAATTGTTACACTTAATATAAGCTTTGTTTGTTTGTTTGTTTGTTTGTTTGAATTTTTTTTTTATTTAGCTTGTTTTTTTTAGCATAATTTGAATATATAATACTTGAACTAAAATGTTCACTTCAGCTGTTGTGTTGTAAATTTACATTTTTCAATGCAGCTGTCCAATTTAAAAGAATACATTGATGTACCGCTATATCATTAATTCTAGGGCTGCCTGGATATGAAGAATAAAACTGCCAAAGATGCCATGTTGACTATTGATAAAGCTTTTATGATTAGTACACATGCTAAGCTCAATTATGATACACTGTCTCATGTAAGTGGCCAGTGCACTATTCACCTTACTTTAACCAACATTAAATATTTTATTTTAGTAGAAATATTTGATATCTGAACTTGGATACACAATACATTTTTTTTTTAAAGTTTGTCATCTCATGTACATTTGGGTTCGGGCACTAAACAAGAAAGACTTTTTCTTGTTAAAAAAAAATAAATGCATAACATGCCTGATTAGATTAACATTTGGATATGTGTTGGACGCAATTATCTTTTTTTTTCTTTTTGAAGAAATGTCTGTAATTAATTAGATAAGAGAAAAGACAAATACTAGGTACACTTAGTTTTCTAGATTTATACCCTGGGAAGGTACCGGGTACTGGGCTTGATCCAGGAAGTGGGGTTGTCTATGAAGATCTGATTTATGAATTTGGGAACATGTACTATTTACATTAGATTTTTACCAAATTAATAAATTTTTACTACCTTTACTATTTTAACTGTGAATAGACCTTTATT
>JADKLZ010028441.1:0-14743 GCA_021533235.1 Biomphalaria straminea | reverse complement strand
AAATCAAATCAACCTAGATTTATAGTTTTCATAGCTTAATTTCTTTTTTTCTTAAGATGGCTCAGTATTGCCATTCACGTGTTCCTGTCTATGAAAATGAGCGCTCAAATATTGTAGCCCTCTTGCTGACCAAGACACTCATAAAGCTGAATCCAGATGATGCATTGCCTGTCAGTGGTCTTGTGGGAGATGAACGCTACTCTAGGCCAGCCTTGTTCATTGATTCTGACATGCCTTTGTTTGATCTCCTGAACTTGTTTCAGACAGGAAGAAGTAATGCATACAACAATTTTTTTTAAACATATTTCAAGTTAAAAATTTTATTTGAATAATTTAGTTAGAAAAATGTTAATAATTTCATGTCATTAAAATTAAAAGGGAAACTCTGATGGTTCTTGACAATTTTTTATATACTGGTAATGCATTTTCATTTACAGATAAGGAATATATTATTCTTTTCATTTTATTTTCAACAATAATTTAGTAATTTGTGTTTTTCTGACTTAATTTTTCTGCACATCTAAGACAGATTTTTTTCTTGGTATCTATGTAATGTTAGAAATCTAATGTTGTTAACATCATTTGGATTTGCATCCTATTTACTTTAGAGCAGGCAAAACCTTACAGTTAAGTTTTAAATCTCATAAAAGAAATAGAATACATCTAGATCTAGTGAGCAAAAAAAATATGTGTTAAGAAACATTTGATCTGTGTAACTAGTGTAAGGGTAGATCTACATGCTTGACTAACCAAGTTTGTGGGGTTTTATTTCTCGCCTGACCACTCAACTTACAAAAAAAAACACCATTGTGTAATGTGAGCAAAAAAATGTCTGGTCGTCTTGTCATGGCCGAGTACACAAGCTAAATTAGGCTAGGCCTACACTGACCAGTTTGTTAGAATCAGCCACACTCACTGTCTATTTATATTTTTGGGCAGATAGGGATGTGGATGAAAATGTTACATGTTTTATTTTTTCTTGAGTTGGTTAGCCTAATGCTTTTATATCTGTATGGCTGTACCAGTGACTATTATAGACTATTGAGTAGGCCATTGCTAGGCTTAACAGCTACTGTAAGAATGAAGCAATGAGATTTTTTTTAGATCAAGATCTCCTTTCATTATTGCTGAAGGGAGTGATATAGGCAATCCCAAAAACAAAATCTCATATAATCCTGTTTTTTTTTTTTTTAGATGTGAAGAATTTACTTTGATTAATTTATTTATTATAAATGTTTCTAAAAATATACATAAAAAATGGTATAATGTTTACTATTACAACTTTTTACGCAGAATTTAAATATATCAAAAATTCAAATTTGAAAATCTATCACAGTTTCCCTTTAAAATAAAGTTTTGGCTGGTACATTTTTTTAGTGAACTGTTTAAAATGTTGGTTCAGTTCTGTAAAAGAATCATTATGTTTTAATATCTAAGATAAAGAAGAATGCAATTTTTTTTATGTAAGTTTTCATTAATTGAAAAAAAAAAACAATTTGTCAGGTCATCTTGCTATTGTGAGACAAAAAAGAAAGAAACTTGAACTGGATGATGATGATGATGATAAGCTTTTAGATCACAGTGAGGACGCCCCATTGCTTATTGATATTGAGGAAAGTGCTGATGATGTACCTGAAGGGGTGAATTCAATATTTTGTCTTTAAAATGTATAGTACACAATATTTGTTCAGTAAATAGGAGTATCATAGTAAGCTTACTTAAGTTGTGAAAAAAAATTGCAGGAGGTATGATTCTTATAGTGGTTGGCTGGTAAAACATTTGGCTTCGCAATCCAAGGATCATGAGTATGAGTTTGAATTCTGCCAAATTCTGGGATTTTGTACTTTGAGAATTTTAGGATATCTTTGAGGCCACTCAACTATAATGATTATATGGGAAAAGTGAAGACAGTTGATTGATTGTGCCAATCACATGATGCCCTTGAAATCACTGGCCAGGTTTTTAGCATATCTTTGAGGCCACCCAACTATAATGAGTACTTTGGAAAAGTAACAACATTTGATTGATTGTACTAATCACTTGACACAATTGTTAGTTATTGTCAAGAGAAATAGATGAGCTTTACATCATTAAGCCTGTAAATTATGTCTGAAAAGGGATCTTTATTTTCACATACCTACTTGATTCTTGAAACTACATTAGGCTAATTGCCATTCCATTCTTTGCAACAATACTGAAAGATTTATTTTCTTCGTTTTCTATGTTTTGTATACACATAAAACTTTATTTTGAAGAAACTTCTGTTATTTATAAGATAAGTATTCATTTGAAATACCACTCCCCAGACAGTGATTGGTATGATAACATTAGAAGATGTCATTGAAGAACTCTTGCAAGAAGAAATTGAGGATGAGAAAGACATAATGCAAGAAATATCCCAGAAACTGCAATTCTCTTTGGCCAAAAGAAGGAAGAGTTTGGTGAGTTGACTTTAACTGCTCCATAAGTTTGTTGAATGTTGTTAGTTTTTAAGTCTATCCTTATATTTAACTTAACAGTAAAAGTTTATTGTGACAGCCATCAAAGGAAATGATAAAAAAAAAAAAACATCCGTTTTATGTTATGTTGTCTACCTTTCTTCTTCTTTCTTGTTCTCATTTTTATATTGGAGCGTTCAGATGACTAGACCAATATATGAGATGAACTGCGCAGTGGCTTCAGGTTTCCTTATAGTTTTCTTTCTATTGAGTGTTTTGGGGTCAGTGTCTTGTTCAAACCTCTTGGAAAAGAATGCAGTTTTGAAGGACATGGTTGGCATTCTCTGGTGACACCCCACATGGGCAAATTTCCAATTTTGAGCTTCCGGTACATATGTTGTCTCATTCTGTTGTGTCCGGTTCTGGGCCGAAAGATTAGATGTTGATCTTGTCAGGATAGCTTATAATAGGCGTCATCTTTCTTGTGATTCAGATGAGAGCTTGTCCATTTCTCATTTATTTTATTTACTATTAGTGTCTTCATTTCTTCTGGATAGAGTGCAATATTTAATTGTGTGTTTGTTCTCCCACACTTGGCAAATAGTTCACTATTTTCTTAGCTCTGTTGGAATGTAGTCAGATTTTTTTGGTTATAGTTTCAATAAGGTCTCTTATAGTAGGAAAAGAGCTTGGTCCCAGAGTGGAGATTCATTGTGTTGTTTCGTGGATTACAGAGTTGTTGTTTTTTTTTCAAGATAGTGTTTCTTTTTTAGGTATAGAGATACCTGTATGAGTCTTTCCTTATTAGAGATCAGTTTTCTCAGAGTTCTATTATTATTATTATTATTATTATTATTATAGCTTTTATATAGTGCTACTTTCATGCTTATAGCATTCTCAGAGCGCTTTGGTCCAATGTCATTTGTGGACCAGTGGGGGGAGGGGATAACTAGGAGTTGGTTTTCTGTGCTGGCTTTAGGCGCTCAGTAAACACAACTCTGCCCGAGTCGGATGTCGAACCTCGAGCCCATTCTAGGTAGCCAAGCCAAGCCAAGTTCAAGCGCCTCTTAGCCTCTCGACCATGCTTCCTTCTATATCCTGTATGTCTCTTACTAAACACTCAAACAAGATCTTCATGCTGGAGATTGAAATATAACTGTTTATTCAAACAAAAAAGATCTTTCAACAATTATTCTGGAACTAGGAATCACTTGAATATAATACACAATGTACATTAAAATTATACAAGTTAACTATCTTCATACAAGCTTATAATTAATACTTAATATAATAATAGTAATGGGTCTACAACTAAAAAAATACACTTTAACTCAACGAGATTTTGTCAAATACTGAACTCTCCAAACTCTCTCTCTCTACATTGGCAAATAAGCCACGCCTATCACATTGCTACATCCTCACTGCCTTTTATGGTCATAGGATGTTAATTCTGCCAGCTGTAGGGTCTCGTTGCTATGGATATGGCTGCAAAGGACTAAAAATACACTTAGCTAGTCTACACTACGTGACATGCTTTTTTTTTTCATCATTATAGTACCGGGGTAAGATACAAACTATATATTTAATCACAAGTTAAGGATTTTGAATTATATCTCAACTCATTCAAATGTACTCAAGTCTCTGGCCCCTATTTCATTAGTTGTTTCCTTTTTTTAAAACTCAGCACATGCAATCTATACCTCAAAAAAAAAAGCATTTTGGTCAAAGTAGATGTATTACATCAGTTAATACACATACACACACAAACCACCATTATTATCCTACCATCATAAAATGTTGATAAGTACCTAGCCTGTTAATGAGTTTTATAATATGTAAGATTTAAATTTAAACAGCTTCAAGATATTTATTTACAAAAATTTTCTTCCAGCTAAATAGTCTTCACCGCAGTCGAAGCCAACCACAGCCAAGGACTGGTGCTAGCATGCTGGATACTGCAGTGAGCTCTGGGCGCCACAGCCCTGAGCTTAGGCATGTGTCAAGCTCTCTTCAGGAACAGTTAGACAGACAGATGGAAGCTCTGAGGCAAGCTCATAGTAAAGAGCAAGATGATGCTCAAACCACCACCCCTCCCCCTCCTCACAGATCAGAAAGCCGAGTCCGGTTCTCATGACTCGGTTCTCTTGACTCATACAGCTAAGCCTTCCAGCCTCACCATTGACATGGAACCATCCGGCACTTTCAATTCTAATTGTAGATTCAAGAAAGATTTTTTTTTGTCAGCTTTGTCTAAGAAACATTTATTACTAAAGTTTCAACACCATTTTGTTAGTGTTATTTTAAATGTCAACAATAAGACTAATACTAAGGCTGCTTTATTGATCTTTATGGAAATTTATTGTGATTATGAAGAATAATGTTAGTTTTTCCTAAAATTTATACTGGATGCAATAAAGTCACAAGATCTCGTACTTTTCTTTTTATATTCATTTTTTCCCCTTATTAGTTTAAAATTTCTCTAGAAATAAATGTACACTTATAGAATAAGATTGATACTAATTAATGTTGGGGGGTTTTCAGTATATTGAAGATTTTCTTTTCAAATATGATTTATAAATGTTTTCTTTTTTATTGCTCATCAGATAAAATATGATTATAAATATCTAAGTGATTTAAACATTTTTTCAGGACTACTAACAGCTGACTTTCCTTTGCCTTTTTGATATTTAAACTTCTAAATTTGCCCTTTTGCTATTATGAAGTTGTGCATTTATTTATTACATTTTTTACAAGACGGCCTGATGTACATTTTCTATTTACAAGTTGCCGTTTTCCCAATGGTTTGTTTAAATTGTTGATATTAATTTTGAGACTGTTTTAAGTCCCATTGTGATGTGTTTTTTTTTCCATTGTTAACCAGAATGGCTCAAATTGCATTAAAATGTGCAATGGCTGAATATTTGGAAAACAATTGTGTACATGTAATCTTCTGCAATGTCTAGTAAAATTTTCATTAATTCATGTACTTGCCCCTCTATATCAGTCAGAAATTTGGTCTTTACTTGTGAAAAATTTCTCTGCACTGGAAGACATATAAGGGCTAATTTTTTTTCCATTTGTCTGAAAGGTTTCGATTTTGCAAAAGTTTTAATTTTGCAAGATAACTTTTCATAAACATGACCCAAATTGAAAAAGTGTGTTAAGTAAATTACATGTTTGGAATTTAGTGACTTTTAAGTAGTGACTTATAACTAATATTAAAAGGTCATTGATGAGTTGCTGTGTACTCTTCAGTTCAATTTAAGCTTAAGAACTTTATAGCTACAAAAATTGTTATAAGCAATATAAGGCTCACAATGAGAGACATTGGTTTTATGTTGATGGGAATAGAGAAGATAATGATGTCAGGATGAAGTGAATAAATGGAAACAGCTTTAGAGTCTTGAAACAGTAATAAAAATTGACAAAGCAGATTTTCTTTTTTTTTCTTTTTCCTCTTCAAATTTGTGGGTTAACAATCTAGCCAAATAAATTACTAGATACTTTTTTTTTATATTTTTGTTTATGTTAATGTATATTTGAAAAAAAAATTAAATTTGAAAATGTTGGTTGTGCAGTGCATTATGTTTACTTCAGTTACAGAGCTAATATTTTTTTTTAAATTTATATTAAACTAGTTGAATCATTTTCTAGTAAAAAGTATTTTCAAAGCTTCTTTAGGTATGGGTATATTATAATCATTTACAGCAAGGGAGTTTAAATCATTTGAAGCTGAAACTTAGCAAATAGTTTTCAAATATCTATTTATTATTTAAAGGTCTCTTTCAGTAGAATGTTTGACAATTTTTTTACATTGGTGCTAACAATTTATGAATCACCATATCTTTTTATCATGTTTTATAATAATTACATTTCAAATGGTCTTTTTTTTTATACTCATTTGACTATCAATCAATCTTAAATCTCCACAATACCAGTTGATGTGCTAAGTTTGTATTAAGGTAGTTATTTTTGGTCAACTCTATTTACATGACATTGCCACCAACACTCACATGAATCAAAATATATCTATTTGTACATTTTTATATATTTCTTTGAATTGATTCATGCTTAAAGATAATTTTGTTGTGAAGTGCCTGTAATACTTTAACATTTGTTAGTTTGTAACCCAGATTTTTTAAAGCTAATTCCTTAGTAATCTTTATTGAATATTCTTTATTCATTTGTGTTATAATTATAAGTTGACAAGAATTTCTTATTACAGAAAAGAACTAATTATTCTAATAATTATTGTTTTTGTTTTCATTAATGTTAGAAAGTGATCTTTTCAATGGTACTGTTCTATTAGATAACACTCTGCTTATGTGTTTGTCTAGATTTCAGAAAATGAATATTACTTCAAATATTAATTTTTCATTGTATGAATATAATCATTGACAAACATTAAACTATTTATATATAGATATAGTTTGTAGCAAAGGCTTTAGATTTTAGATGTAAGCTGCTGCTTATGGATCTCAATGACTAAAAAGTCTTATTACATGTGATTTTTTCTTTCATTTTTGTAAAAATCTCATCACTTGTTTGAAACAAATAGATCTAAATAAACTCTTTGATGTGGAACAAGGTGGATCTCTTTGTCGTCTAGTGTGATATGCACTTATGACTGACAATTTGTCACAATAATTCTGAGTTTAAACCTAGAACTAGACATTATTCTTAAACATTAATAACTAAGGCTCCATCTAATAGGCCTAATATTGAATATTGAGGAAATCTGGTGTTTTTTTTTTCTCATAAATTTGAAATAATCTAGATCTAAGTGGAGCTGGATATTGAAAAAATTGAGTTTCATAGTAGGACAGCAACCCCTCTTCTCCTTGTAGTAAAGTAAAGTAAAGTTCCCCTTTCAGACCTTGTGGTCTATAGGGCAGATGATGTAGAGGTCATCTGTTTCTGTGGCCAGCGGTTAACAAGAATGTCATGTGGCCAGCACAGCGACCAACCCCCTTTACTTTTCCCCAACTATTGTCAGGTACCCATTAGAGCTGGGTGGACTCAGAGGCAACTATAAAGATCCCAAAATTAAAAATCCCAGGATTTGAACCTGGGACCTCTGGTTCAGAAGTCACATGCTTTACCGCTCAGCCACTTTGCCTCCTTCTTCTTGTATGGTGATGATATTTTCACAGAAGAAATCCATTAACAGATCCAGTAACTTAAACATTCAAACAACTAGAGTAAGTATCAGAGTTATACAACAGAAAATTGGTTGGGCTGAGACATTTTGCCCCAGACTGGAGTAAGTGGACATTGGGCATGGGGTAAAATGTCACACATTAAAAAATTACCATATCTTGCTGTCTTAAAGAAATAACATATTTAGTCAAGACTTTGTTCTTGTAGTAGTTTCTTTGACCGGTCGTTGTGAAAGAATGATATATCTGAGAAGGTTCTGAAATGTTTTGGACCTAACAAGGAAAGCTGTAGGTTTTTCTTCAAAATAATGTTGTTTTTTTCTATATAATATTTGTAAAAAAAAAAAAAAAAATCTGTTCACTTCTCCCAGCAATGCATCCACCTCGAGCCTATCTAATAGTAGGACTAGATAACTTCTTTCCTAAACTAAATGTTGTGCTTAGAGGACATATTTTCTGTACATTGCTTAATACTCTTTAAGTAGCATCCATAAAAAAAGAATTCATAAAACAAAAAATTATTAATAAAAAAATATTATTATAAAAATTTGTTTCAAAATACTTAACCTTCATTGGGACAAGTTGCCATGCCAACAGTAAGATTGTTAGCATTGTAGGCAATGTAGGTTTAAAAAAAAAAAAAAAGGCACTGAACTCAAATCTGGGAAAATCTATAATATCATCGGATTTTCTACTTTGTGCGATCTAAACGGGACGTACGGACAGACAGACAACACTGCTACACACTGTTGACTATTTCCCAAAGCCTCTACTAATAGATCTAGTCTATATAAGTATAGAATCAAAATATAGATCTATAGATCAGAAGGCTGCCTAGAAAAGAAAAAAAAAAATATAAAAGTTATAAAAAGTTTGAGAGTGCGTTCCCTTTAATAATGAATGTAACAAAGTTTGACCCAGGCCTGATATAGAACTATATAGATCTAGATCTATTAGATATACTCAGACTATACTGTGTAGTGTGTAAAGTTAGATCTGCAATACATATTATAATTATCGAACACACAACCAGTTTTGAGTAATGTTGAGACAGTCAGTAAACGGAATAGACTATAGAGCCATGCAGTAGCCAGCTGTGACTATACTCTAGATCACATTCACAAAGGCAAAGGTGTATCTATGATTATCTTTCTTACATTTTTTTACAACCTTTCTTGCTTAGTTTCTATCTACGATGTTTTATCATATTTTATCATTTATTCTAATTTCTATGCTATAGAATATAATATTTTAATATATTAATTTAAATGTATAGATCTATATATATTATAATATATCTAGATTCTAGATTGATTCTAGATCTAATTATATATAATAGAGAGATCTTTTGTCTTTACTTTGAAAACTTTCTATACTCTACTCTATACACTACACTGACTACAGTATTATACTATATAGTAACTATACAAAAATACTGTCTCTAAAGTCTATGTCTATACTATAGAGTATAGATAGGAAGAATCCCGAAAGACATCCTATACGCTGAGCTAGCAGAGGGAGCCAGACCTAAGGGCCGCCCAAGATTAACTTACAGAGATTTCTGCAAGCGAGACATGAAGGCAACGGGCATCGACCAAAGCATGTGGGAGAAGATAGCCCAAGACCGAACAGCATGGAGACAGACTGTGCGTGCTGGCACGAACTTTGCTGAATGCAAAAGAAATGAAGCTGCATCGGCCAAGAGAATGAAAAAGAAAGCTTCCCTGCTGTCAGCCAGCCCTAAAATTGAGGAATATAAATGCACGAACTGTGGCAAACTATGCAGATCCAGAATTGGCTTGATCAGCCACTCCAGATTCTGCCCCGTCTCAAGACGTAACCAAAGCCAGTGACTCATCTCGGCGCATCCATTGTCTTCCGAGACAGAAGGAGCCATATATATATAGTATAGTATAGAGTTTGGTAGTATTGTTAGTAGGGCAGTAGGCCTATAATAATATATCAATATCACTATCAGTAGATCTTATAATTTTATATCTAGATTATAGATCTATTCTATATCTAGAATAATCTAGATCTATATCTAGAATCTAGATTGACTAGATAGATTCTAGATCTAATATTAGTAATATTAACATTATTTATTTTTATCTATACCATTGCATTGGTAACCATATAATTATTATTATAGTAATATAAATTATAAATAATATAGATATATATAGGCCTACAATATCATTATCATGTGAATATATCAAATATATGGTAATAAGGTAATGTATCATTTGGGCGGCGTGGTCGCCATTTTGAAAAAAGGTACAACAACAAACCAGATTAATATACCTCTCAAAATCGTTAATAAAGGTACTCCTGAGGTTTTAAATCCATTTGTGCATAAACTTAATGACTTAATTTAAGTTTGAGAGATAAAATTCAGGTGAGTTAACTAGTTTGCAAAGTTAAAAGTAAAGTTCGTTTGTAACACACTGCACAGCTACAGACTCACTCACTGAGACTTCAAAAGAACGTTACTTTTAACTTTGCAAACTTGTGACCACGCCGCCCAAACGATACATTACCGATAATAAAATTTGATCTTGAAATTATTCATGTAGATTATAGTCATTATACATAATTATTTATATTAAAGAATCTAGATTATAGATTGTCTGTATGTCTATGGTATAGATTTAATAGACTACATGTAAATTATTTTATTATTTGATAATAGATCTAGAATCTAGATCCAGAATCTAGTAGAATTTTAATGATTGATGAATGTCTTTCTCTCACAAAGCTTTGTATTCCTGTATTCACTCTACCCATGACCCCCAGACAAAAAAAATTTACATCCACACCTTTTTAGCCATTTCAGTGAAAGGATTTGGGTTGATGTTAAGCTTTACCATTGTGTTTGGGTTGGTACTGAAGCATGCGAGACATTTGAGGCAGTAATGAGTAGAGTATTACTATTAGGGTTAGGTTAATAATGGGCTTGATTGTGATAAGATTTACTGTCTCTAAGTGTTCATTGGGCACATCTTGTTCACCCAAAAGACATTAACAGATGCTATTTAACCCAATCTGACTTAAAAAAGACGAGTACACTCTAGAATAATGGCATTGGCTAAGCTATATTGAAATGACTTGTTTTTCAACAGAACGTTGTGAATTAATCTTATTGCAGACACCGCTCATGAAATTACTAAATTAGTACAAAAGGTCCTGATAATAAGATGTTAATTAAATTAATCATTTACTTTTTAAGCATATAGTTTTTCACTTTATTGATATTCAGTATATGTATGGAATTTTAACTACTATGTAAATACATCAGATTTTGATTTCTTTTTGCTATTGAAAAAAAAAGGTTCCCTTGTGCTCTCTTTGTTAGCATTCCATAATTACAACCCCTCACAGTTTGAGAATTGTTGTTTTAGGAATGTCAAAAATGTGGTAAATAAATAATGGTGAAATTATTTTATGATTTCTAAAAACAACCAAACCTTTTTTAAAATGATTATTTTCTGATATTTCAGATTATTCTGCTTCTAAACCAACTATTGACAAATTTACTACTGATTCAATGGCACTATTCTTAAGGCCTTTACATGTTTGTAAAAAGGCTTTTAAAAACGTAACTCATTATCTGCCCATTTATCATAGACGAGGCATTCTTACAGGCAGCTGTATAGATAGTAAGACTATTCTGTTTTTTTTAGCTTAATTGGCTAAAATAAGGAATGTTTTGTTCTGTTTGTAAAAATGTTTTACATGTTTCAAACCTTCCGCATTGCGACAGGGGATGGACCGGGCAGGGTTTAAACCCTGGACCATCGATAAATCCAAAAGACAGTCCAGTGTGCAAACTGCATGACCAGACAGCAAATAATTTTATGGAAAAAAAATTATGCTTATCTACTATATAAAGCATATATGAAATTAAATAAAAAGAGGCATAATTTCTACAGCAAATAATTATAGAATTGCAGTATTTATGAAGGGCAAATAGTGATAGAGTTCTTATTTGCCAAACTGAGTGTTTGCAATGTGGTTGAATAATTTTAACTACTAAAAAATTTTGCAGATGTCAGTTTTTTGTTGGTGAAAGTAATAAGTAGTGGTCATAATGCTAGCTTCATGATTGCTTAATTTAGTTTGAAAAGCATTATTACTTTTTAAATTTATCACTAATGTTCATCAAAGTTTTCTAAGATAAAATAAACATTTTCTTTTTAGAAAACAAATGTCCCCTGATTAGCATCAGCTAGTATTTATTAGTTATTTTGGCCCAAAGCACATTAGCATATTTTACTGATGTTTTTTTTTTTTATTATTATTGCACCAGTTTCTCATGGATTAGATGAAGAACAGTTGCAGATACAAAAAGTGGCTTTAGACTTTGCAAAAAATGAATTAGCACCAAATATGCAAAAGTGGGATGAAGAGGTAATGTTTCTGTCATGTATGAAAGCTGTTAGGGATAATATTATATTCTAGCAAGCAATAGATTTTTTAAGCAAAGCTTAAAACAGTGAATACAATTCTATGACTAGTAAATAAACACTTTCAGATTTTTGTTCTTTCTAAAACATTTGCAATGATATACTTAGAAAAAAAGGGCAGAGAAAAAAAAAACAACAGGCAGTCAGTTGTACATTTACATTTATTAATATATTCACTTTTATTTATTCAATTTATTTATATTGTGTCACTTTGAAAGATTTTAGAATGTCTGTTTAGTCTTCAGTTTAAAGTATAATTACATTTTATATTTTAAATTAGAGTTGTGTTTCTGCTTTCTATTAACTCTTTCTCTTCGAATCGACGATACCAACGTTGATTCCACCAGAATGTGGTAAATTATTACGGAGAGAAAGAGTTAAAACTTATCTGCAACACTCAGTGTTGTCAATTATAACATTTTATCCCGAGTTGTATCTCTTCTTTTGAAAAGAATAGTCATCTCATCTATGTTCATCTACTTTTCCTTCCCTAAGAGATTGTTTTTATGGTATCATTCTACTTCCCACTAAATCTAGTATGCAGAAAATTTGAACCTACAACCCAAACTAGCCTCCACTAAAGTGAATTATGACTTCTGATGAGAATACTTCTATTTTCATTCAGTCAGCTGAAAATGTCCTGTCTGCACAACTTTCATATTTTTAATATAAATTAACAAGTTATCATAATTACTAAGAGAAATCTAATACTTCTTGTACTAAGATCTAGATAATTCCAGAAATTTTGATGTCTCATAATTTCCATGTCTTGTTGCCAAAAAAAACAAAATTCAAATCTAGAAACAAAAATTGTGCTTTCAATCATTTCTTTAAATTGAAATTTTTCAATTTTTCTTGTTTTGTCTTGTCAAAATTCTTGATCTCTTTTGTCCGTAGGAAACTTTCCCAGTGGAAGCTTTGAGGAAAGCCGCAGCCTTGGGATTCGGAGCAGTCTACTGCAAGGAAAAATTCGGTGGCACTGGTCTTAGCAGACTAGATGCATCAGTGATTTGTGAAGCTTTGGCCACAGGGTGCTGCAGCACCACAGCCTACATCAGTATACACAAGTAATTGTCCATCTTGCAATGAAATTTTTTTCTTAAGAATAAAGCATATAAATGAAAATATTTTAAATAAGAATGGCTTAAAGACCTTTTATAAAATACATTTTTTTTTATTATTGACAGTATGTGTGCTTGGATGATAGATGAATTTGGCAATGATGACATTAGACAGAAGTGGATTCCACATTTAGCTACAATGGAAAAAATGGCTTCATATTGTCTCACAGAACCAGGTAGAAAAAAATTAATAAATATTGGCAATTCTTGCCCAAAAATATTAATTGTTCTAGATGGGTTTTTTTTTAGTTTTTAAGCAAAGTATATGCAATGTCTTAAGCACTTGAAATTAAAATGGTTGTTAGAAATCTTTTTTAAAAAATAGATTTTTATGCATATTCCCACTACTATAAAACCTGATTGAAGAGCTCTGAGTTTATATCTAGAAATAGATTTTACCTGGTTGACCACAAGTAAAATGTAACAAGTTATGTACCTGCAGGTTAAATTTTCGACTATATGTAATGATGTGTAAGGGCAAAAACCTTGTAGTTCCTTGCTTGTATAGAAATCAAGTAAAACAGGGGAATGCTGATTATCTGATACCATGCACAAAGCTATTGTCCTAGTATTACAGAGGCTGCTGAAAATATTGTGATAGTCTGTGAGTTTTACGTTAACTGATTACAAACAGAAAGTAGGGGAATGGGAAAACATTTGAAATATAATGAAACATTCTATGTTTGATATACTGACTAAATTCATTTATATTGCTTCAATAAGACATTTAAATCAATAGCTCATTTATCAAACCGTATATCCTTATCTCTTGCTGAAGAAATTAACAGAGAGAATGTGGTATGTATGAAGTATTAGTTTTTGAAGATTGAAATAATCTGAAAGCAGACAAGTCTTCTACTTAACAGCTAATAGAATGAAACTGAGAGAAAAGAGCAGTCACTTTTTACTCTACTTTTTTCTCATTTATATAGGTTAGTGTAGAAAATCTTCTGACATAGAAAAATTATTGTTTCTGTATAACATTTTACATAAATTCAACCTTTGAATTCTTTAAATTTATATCAATGCTCTTCAGTTTTATTGTAATATAGCTTCTATTTTAGGAATAATATTTCTTAAAGTTAGTACTATATTACAGATGCATTTATTTTAGGCATTGCAAAGAAAAGATAATGGCAAAAATCAATTTCTGTCATAAAAAAAGTAAATATATTCAGAATAATGCTAAGACCTACATCTTATTGCTAGGTGCTGGAAGTGATGCTGCATCATTAACAACGTCTGCTAAAAAAAGTGGCTCTGACTATGTGATCAATGGAGCTAAGGTAATGCTCTCAAGTCAGAGGAAGTAGAAAATAGATTTTAGACAATAGATAAGTGAAAGAAGAATCTTAACTGGAGATGGTTTTAAAATTACTTTCGAGGGCCAAATATTTATAAAAGTCATTATTATTAGTAGATCAATATAATATGAAGTAGAGAAATTTTTTCAAAAGTACTGTAACAAGGTGAAGTCACTGCTGTTTCTAAAAGTCAGAAATAAATTATGGGGTTCTGAATCTTCATTTATTTTGAATTAACATCTGTTACATGTATAA
>JADKLZ010028440.1:0-13042 GCA_021533235.1 Biomphalaria straminea | reverse complement strand
GTTCTGAATCTTCATTTATTTTGAATTAACATCTGTTACATGTATAAATTATCTTTCATGTGCCAGTTCTGAATCTTCATTTTTTTTGAATTGACATCTCTTACATATATAAATGATCTTAAATGAGCCAGTTTGACCTAGCTGTGAATGTTGTTAATGGTGAAAACTTAAATTTGATATCTAGACTTGTGTGTTTCCTTCTGCATTAGCATTAGCTAAAAATGGCTTTGAAACTTCTTGTGATGTCATAATGTACATCTAGAATAGTAGGGGAATACTGGGCTGAGAAAACTTTAAGGAGGTTCATTTTTAAATCATATGATCAGTTAGCTTAGTAAATCTAATGCATAAGAATTGAATAGTTATGACTCAAAGATGTAGCTATACTCTGTGATTTTTTTTATTAAAGTGTTTGAATTTTAACTCGTGGATTATTTTTTTGCTTCAATGATTTAGAAGTTGTATTGTCATTTATTTTTAAATTAACCTTTCAAACAAATGCATAATTTTATAGGCCTCTAAAAAGTATTAATTAAAAATTAAAACCAATCATGTATTGAGAAGATACAAAGTAGTACAAAAAGGCCTATGAGTTACAGTGCAAAATTTCATATTTTGTTTCTTTCTCCAGGCATTTATCAGTGGTGCAGGCAAGTCAGATGTTTATGTTGTTATGTGCAGGACAGGAGGAGTGGGAGCCAAAGGTATATCCTGCATACTAGTAGAAAAAGGAACACCTGGACTGTCATTTGGGAAGAAGGAGAAAAAAGTGAGATATTTGACTAGACTCTTTCATAATTGAAGACTGTGTAACAAGTTAATGATTGGTAGAAAATGAATTGGAAGCCATTGTGCATAGGTTTTCAATTATGTTAAGTAAAGTAAGTTCCCCTTTCAGACCTTGTAGTCCATATGGCATCAACCCATTACAGCTGGGCAGACTCAAAGGTGCCAAGGATCCTGAGATTAAAAACCCCAGGCTTCACCAGGATTTGAACCCGGGACCTCCAGTTTGGAAGCCAAGTGCTTTACTGCTCAGCCACTGTGCCTTCAGTCCACCCAGATCTAATGGGTACCTGACATAAATTGGGGGAAAGTAAAGGCGGTTGGTCGTTGCACTAGCCACATGACACCCTCGTTAAACGTAGACCACAAAATCAGATGACCTTTACATCATCTGTCCTATAGACCACAAGGCCTGGAAGGGGAACTTTACTTTTACACAAATATTAAGAATTAAGGATATTCTTTCTGTTGTAATTGTATATCTTTGTGGTGTCTTTCAAGAATTTTTTGACACATCTAAATGTAAACAAAGTAGGATAAATGTCCATGTTTAATGTATCAACAGTTTTCATTGAGAAAAAAATTGGCCATAAGTACAGTGGATTTGTTAAGCTGAAGAATTCACTGGTAGAGATGTAATTAGCAATAAAAACAATAAATGAAATGTTCTCTTATGACACTCAAAACTAAGAGTAAAATGGATCTCCTCACAATAAGATCAGAAACAACTTGTTATAACCTGTCTTTTATTCACAGCTTAATTATTCTATTGTATTTTCAACCTCAACAGATGTTCTTTTAACTAAAATAGATGATTTTAAGTACATATGCACTCAACAATGCAGATTGATTAATTGTGACCTGTATAATTTTATTGATCTTAAATGCCCTCTGCATATATCAAATCTTGATACATTTTAAGCTATAATTTGTTTAATTAAGCACACCTTATTTATCTTAAGTTTATTCATTAAAAAAAAGGGATCAAAATCAAAGAGAAAATACTTAAAGTAAAAGCTTAAATTTAGTCTACCTTCTAATCAATTCTTGCGCACACTTTGAAAAAATAGTTTTAGGATTAGAACATGTATAGAATAAATAAGCAGTAACTGTTCTTTCCATCAACACCTAGGTAGGTTGGAATACTCATCCAGCCTGCATTGTGTCTTTTGATGACTGTCATGTGCCTCAGATTAACTTGATTGGTCAGGAGGGTCAGGGATTTACTATTGCCATGAAAGGTTTAAATGGAGGACGCCTGAATGTTGGTAAGAATATAACTATTATGATAATGTAAATACTAACACCTATTTTTTTTTAAATCTGGAGCAAAATTCTTAACCCCACCAGCCCTGAGCTACTGAAACAAACTTTCCCCTATGTCCTGAGGGCCACATCCTTCTTCACTTAATATCTTTGAAGCTCTAGATTGTTATAAGTTTGAAATGGGATTAGTTTTATCTGGGATTTTCTTTTTAGCGACGCGACTTTAAATAGAACTTGCATGGAAGTGGTTATGGGATTGAAACGACAGTTAAAAAAAGACCCACCTAGCTGAGGCAAGACGTAAAGCTTTGTTTAGAAACTGTAGACATTTGACTGTGCCCCTTCATTGTGAATTAAATGTATATATTTTAAAGTTCAACATTATTAATTCATTTCTTGATTTGAATATATGTTGTGTGAACAGACTGCAAGTCAGACTGTGAGTTATTAATAGTTCTACATCTACATTTACATCTGGATCTAACAACACCACAACATATATTTGGTGACCCCCCGACGAGGCTAAGAGTGGGTCAGTCTAACAAAACATTGTAGGCCTTTAATCATTATTGGCTGAAGGACTATTGGATCATCATATACCAGGTTATTTCTTCACTGGATCTAGTCAGAGCCTTGGATTATGTCTTGGACTGCAGCCAGATCATAATTCGAGACTTAGAAGTTTTTATTCAGTGAACTTTATTGTGAGATCCAGTTAGTCTATACGTTCCTGTCTACATCGTTCCTGTCTACATCGTCTTGCAGTGGGAGTAATAGAAGGGCAGTCTGTCACACTTTTACCTCGAGATACCTCATGATACCAAGTCGGCAGTTGTAGGAGAAGGAAAACTCTGAATTAAAACCTCTGCTGCCTTGCAGTTATACCCAATCAAGGGAAAGGCTTCGGGAGTCAACCCTGAGGAAAAATCAGGAGCTGGCGACCCTAAGGCAGTTTGCAGCACCCAGTGCTACACTCTGGCAGAACCTGCGACGCTGCTGACCCCAAACTGTATCGGCACTGCCGTTCCTTTGGATACATCAGCTGCGTGGAGAGGGGGGAACTGATGTGTGGGCGACATCGTTCCGACCACAGCTTATGCCCAGGCATTCATCTCATGGACATGAGATGATCCATAGTCGCTTCGCGACTGACGGTGGCCATAGTTGTAGTTTAATTTTGTACGGAAGGTTACCTCTGACTTAGACTTAGAACATACTGTTCCTGTGTTCCCACCCAACAACACATAGTGTAGTATACTCTACTACTACACTGCATGATTTACTTAGCATTGTGTGGTATGTGCTCTGCACTGTTGTTCAATGGTCAAAATGGTCCTCTGTACTCTGCCTGCAGCCATCTCCCACCGTTTTGAGGGAGGTATGGGCAAGGATGTAATTATATTCTAATCTGAAGGAACATCTAAAATGTATAAAACAAAACAAACAGATGTGCCACTAATTATAAGGACTCAGTCACTTGTGTTTTAGTTCCAGTTAAAGGTGAACAAAAAACAGTAACTACTGTTTGCAGCTAGTCTACCTGGCGAAATGATCTTGTTTTTTATTTATATTTATGTTATTTTTTAGTTATTTTTTATTGTTGGTATGATAAAAGTTAGTATATTAATAATATGCCAACTATAGCTATACAATGCTTTGAGCATAATTCAACATGTTTGATTCTGTCCCATGTTGCAGCTTCCAGTTCACTTGGTGCAGCTCATGCCTCAATAGAAAAAGCAAGAGATCATTTAAAAGTCAGGAAACAGTTTGGAAAAACTTTAGAGAACTTTCAGGTTTGCATAAATATTGTTGTTAGAGATTTCAAACTTTTATTTTTTTAAATGAAAATATTTATTTTTTTTTATAGTGAAGAAATTTAAATAAAATTTGAAGAAAACAGAAGTACTTAGGACATAACTATCATTTAAACAAGGATTATTAGTTTTAAATCAACATCCTTCTCATAAAAAAAATGTTTTATAAAATAATTTTTCTACAGTATTTGCAATTTCGGCTTGCAGAAATGGCAACTCAGCTGCTAGCTTCACGTCTCATTGTTAGGAACGCTGCTAGAGCTCTGGATAATAGTGATCCATCATCAGTAGCTTTGTGTTCTATGGCAAAACTTTTTGCCACTGAGGAATGTTTCAAAGTAAGTTTTCTTTTCTACTCTAGTGAGAATAAATTGTACTCAGTCAAATAAACATATCTGCTACATAGTTATACTAGAAAGTAATTTACTACTTAACTGTTGTACATAGATCTTTCTATATACCCATTAATTACAAAAAAGTCCAAATTGTTTTGTAACATTTTCACATAGAGTTCAGATCTATCCTCTTGAGTAGCTCAAATTGTTAAGTGAGTGTTTCACCTTTTTTGCCTCCAAAACTTACTTATGTTTCTACAGAGAATTACAATAATGTAGACTAGTAAACACAAGAATAAATAGATTCTTCATATTTTTAGGAGTAGACATTAAAGTTCACATTTTATTACATCACATCCTGGCAAGTATTTATCACAAAATGCAACAACAAATGATGATGTGATGTAAACATATATCACATTCTTCCTTTCAAAGTTATTATCATTGATATCTACATGGAACCTTAACCATTTAACTCTGGTTGTCTTGACTGGTATCATTAAATCTTCTTTAAAATGTAGGTCTACAGCTGTTAGTTTTAGTAATTCAAACAATTGTTTGTTCAGAATCCTCATAAACTCATCAATTGGTGACTTCTTTGGTCGCACTGTAATACTCTTTGGAAATTTTTCTGTAAACAATAAACAAGACATAAAACAAAATGGCTAACTGATCTAGTTGTATGTGCTGTTATTTACACTGGTTCTCTGTTCAAACACTGCCTGCTGCCATCCTGCACAAGGTTTGGGCCTGGGTGTAATCATTGTCATCTCTGAAAGAACATCCAAAAACAGCATTAAAACAAACAAAACAGACATATGTTTCTAAGTTTCTTCTTTGTAACAGTGTTCTTTTCAGGATCTTGTTGTATCAGAGTTGTGTAAATGAGAAGATAGAGTTCGCATTCACAGAGCCTGTATTAGCTCACAATGTTCATTTTGTGTATGTACTTTTGATTCAATAGTTTAATGTCTTACAGATCTGCAATGATGCTTTACAAATGTTTGGAGGTTATGGATACTTAAAAGATTATCCAGTCCAGCAGTACATGAGGGATACTAGGGTACACTGTATTCTAGAAGGTACTTTTTATTTTAATCATACATATTTTGCTTTATAATGAAAGGTTGTTGCTATATTGCTTTCTAATGAAATGTTGTCACTATACTAAATTGGTTATAGTGATGTTAACAAATTTGGTAACTAAACATAGTGGCAAAGATGAGCTTGGTTTTATTTTTGGCATACATGATAGCTCTGTTGACATTATACTTGAAGAGTTTACTATTAATAAGTATTTGCAAGTTTGGGCATAAGTCAACTCAAATGGCAGATGCACCAATCTTGGCCTTATTTTTGTCTGTGCTTTTTTTTTTCAGTAATAGTACCTATATCTCAAAGCATTCCAGGATTTATTGCTTCATATTTCATAAAGCTATTCTTATTACCCCCCCCCACCTAAATACTGGATCAATAGCATGTCATATGAATTTAATGCAAACTTGTATTTTTGTGTATGTATGTTTTTCATGGTTTTTATACATTCTTTTGTTCTGCAGGCACCAATGAAATAATGAGATTGCTCGTAAGTCGAGACCTTCTGACTGATAGATGATTTGAAAGAAAGCAGAAATAGTTTTAAAGAATAAATAAGTTAATTACTCAGAGATAGTCCCCATGTAAATTTGTGTTGAAATACCGATAATTACTGTTAAAAAAAATATAACAGTACAACTGTCTTGAATGTAGTTGTATATTTCTAGCTACTTTGTCTCAACTTGACACCTGATTGAAGAAAACAATAATGTTCACAATGAGATGCAATGTGTCATATGCTTGTATTCATGAACATTGTTACTTCATTTTTGTTTTATATGTCTTGGGTTTAAGGTTAACATTAATGAGATATTTTCACTGTGCAGCTTTGTGCAGAATAAACTCATACTCAGTATGTTGTTTACCAGTGGTTAGTGATGGCCTGCTGACTACTCAAAGCAACTTTATGGTCTTATAGAGTCTCATTGCATCTTTTGACACAGTTCAGTTTCAGGTAGAAAATGTCTTCGCTCTCTTTTTTTTTTAATGTAGACCTAGAGATTTTTCTGGGTCATTCAGTTTAAATTTGTCCATCAAGTAAATCCTCTTGAAAAAAAAAACATGACACTAAAAAAATCATGCCATTGTTTTCTATGTTCTTTATATCCAATTTGTATTAATATGTAAGTGGCAGATTATTTTTTTTGCCCAACTGACCTAATTTAATGATACCCGGTTCAGTTGTTGTATACATTTATGTAATAAAATACTCTATTGACATTGTCATATGATATTGTGTTGTATTTATTTTCATCTTGTATATATGGAATTGTTTGTTGAATGAATGTGAAAGCCTACTTTTTCACTAAGATTGAACCTGAGGGCCGTCAGTTTGGAAGTCAGCGATGTAACCACTCTGCCATCTCACCGCTGACTTAATGTAATAAATTGTTATTTATTTACTTGAAACTAATTAAAAAATGGTTGCCTTAAAAAAATTTATATTCACCTCATCTCATTCTGTGGTCTCTTCTGGGGGATAGGCCAGAAACAGTAACTAGCTTCCTCAAGGTGTATCGGTTCTGAGCGAGTTTCTCCAAACTGTGCCCCACATCTTGCCCATCTGCTTGGCATCTTCTTCCAAATCATGGTGTCATCTATTTCTGGTCCCTCCCCTCTTCCTCTTTCCTTGTGGGTTCCAGGTAAGGGCTAAACTTGTTATCCATCTCCAGCAACTCTGAAGGATATCTTCTTCAATGGGCTGCTGCCATAGGAAGGTCCCAAGCCCAACTTAGAAAGGAAGGTGGGTGTAGGGCTAGGTACTAGCCACAGAAACACCGAGTTTATCAAGAACAAACTGACATTTGTAACTGTCTGTTTCTTTCATTTACGAGCACTTTATATTCCAAATTTGGTGAAAGGAAAACAAAGTCTCAGGCTAATAATGTTTCTCTTGCCTGTATTGAAATTATTTTTTAAAATTATAAACTGCTGACAGCTATCATCTACTATTATAAGAACATTTGAAATCAGCCAATTAAAATTATCAATGCAAATTCAAAAGTGTGAATAAATGTATCAATTTTTTTTTCTTTTATGAAATTCTTTCCTGCTATAAGAACTGCTACATCTGCCAACTGTATCATATATATATATATATATATCAAAGAGGGTGTGTATAACTAACCAAATATGCCTAATTTATATTTCAAAGAATGAATTAAGGGTGGGGGTGTCTAAAGTTTGTGTGTGTATTTGAATTGGAAGTAAACATAATTGTTGCATTGGAAGAAAAAGGTTGGTCACTCCTGTACTAGATAGTAACTGAAGATGACATGACATTGCTTTGTTGACCAATGCCTTTTAAATGGACAAGTTGAATAAGTTTCACTTGTATATTACTAGGCATCTTCAGCATGTTTCATTTAACAAGTGAATGTATGTATAAATGCAAGCATCTAGTCTTCTTCAGGGAAATCATTTAAGCGACTATTTAGTAATAATTTTATTTTTTCATAGTATTCTGTCATTGGCTTGATCTTCAACCCATTTATGTTGTTCTTTAAAAAGTGAGAATTGACTAAAATCTTTGTTTTCTGAGAGATGAAGTTTGTATATCTTTTTGAATCATCTGATTTCTAAGCTTGGAAACAATTTATACTTGACCTACAATTAGGTCCTTCGGCTGGTAACATCAACCATCCATCCCGGTGACACTTAGGTCAGCTCTATCACATCTTTACATTCTGATCTATCCTAAGTTTACATCTCCATTCCCGCACTCTTAGCTGTTGGAGATCTACATCATCAAGCCACTGTACTCATGGTCTGCCTTTGGGAGTCTAAAAAATGATAAATCAAACATTCTAAATTCATATGATAATGCTGCTCTTTCCTCTAGTAGCTCATCTGTCTTAACTAGAAAATCTTATTCAGTATACTTGGTTTCCAAAATTTTCTGAGACTTTTTTGTCTTCTGAAAGCCAATACACCTAGCAATGAAGGATTAGATCACCAAATCTTATATCTAACCTTCACAATATTCTCTTCTATTTAATTCTCTTGCTTTAATTTTATTCACACATCTTACATCTTAAATGATGCAAATCAATTTTTTTCAACACATAAACTTTTTGTGTATAATGCAATATTACAGAAGAGGATGGCCTAAAAACCTTCAAACAAGGTTACAGTTCTTGCAATTACACTAGTCATGGATGGTGCTCCATTAGCATGAATATTTAGTTTTATTGATGATTTTCTTGACAAAGCTTAATTTTCTCACATGTCAGACCCTCTGTTTTTTTCCAGAGTGACTCAAAGCCAATAAGTTCTTTAAAGATATTTCAACAATTCCTCTTACTAAAATACTTGACTGAGTAACATCACCAATGTCTGCAGATTTTTCCAAGGC
This sequence comes from Biomphalaria straminea, assembly GCA_021533235.1. Lineage (NCBI taxonomy): Eukaryota > Metazoa > Mollusca > Gastropoda > Planorbidae > Biomphalaria > Biomphalaria straminea. The sequence continues at coordinate 4,388 of JADKLZ010028440.1, read as the reverse complement.
TAATGAAAAGAAAGAAATAAAATGGAAGTGGCCCTTCAGTTGTTCATCATGAGAAAGTTCCTCAATGTATCTTCTAATTGTCTTAGAGAAATTGATCATCTATCTTTAAATACTTTTATCACCAATACAATTTGCTAATTTTTGGAAACTTGGTTTAACAATTTCTTCACTTTCACAAATGGCTTTATTTTTTTTTTTTTTTTTTTTACAAGCAGGCATGCTTTTTTATCAATTCACTCTTGTCTGGTTAAAGGTTTGTACACATTATTTCTCCAACACCCTATCTGGGATCAATCTGAAATTGTGTTCACTTACTTTTTTTACCTGACAACACAAGAATAAAAAAAAAATCTAACCAATTCGTTAATTAATTATTGGGAATGAATAATTTTGTTGTCTTGAACCTTAGTGAACACAACATGAATAATAGACTCTAGAAACAATACTTCAATCTTCCAAGTTCATAGGCTCTCCACTAGCAGAGTGGTCACAGTTTTGGCTTGAAAAACCTGATAAGGCTTGAGCCCTGAGTTCAATATCAGGTTGTCACCTCCCCTCTTTTTTATTGTTAGTCTGATCCAAACTTACTGATACAACTATGCCTAATATAAGCTTTATTTTGTTTTTTTTTTAAAGTATTTTTTGTTTTCATGTTCTTTTTTTCTGGACTATTTGTCTGCCACTTGAGGCATGCACCAAAGTTTGACTACTCCAGATCTAGAATTTAAAAAAAAAATAGGGTGGAAAGCAGTTTTTCTCTTAACAACAGAACAAACTGAAATAATTACAAACTTATATACAAATTGTACAGAGGCGCAGTGGCTGAGCGGTAAAGCGCTTGGCTTCTGAATCGGGGGTCCCGGGTTCAAATCCTGGGATTTTTATTTCGGAATCCTTGGGCGCCTCTGAGTCCACCAAGCTCTAATGCGTACCTGACATTAGTTAGGGAAAAGTAAAGGCGGTTGGTCGTTGTGCTGGCCACATGACACCCTCGTTAACCGTAGGCCACAGAATCAGATGACCTTTACATCATCTGCCCTATAGACCACAAGGTCTGAAAGGGTAACTTTACTTTACTTATACAAATTTACTTTTTAAAACAGGTGTATAGTGCTTTCTTCATACTATAACATGTCTAGTTCCCTTTGGTCCAATCTTTTTTTGTAGACCTGTGAGGGAGTGGGTGAGGTTTCCATGCTGCACTCAGCAGAGTCGGTAGCCAAAGTTCTTTATGTCACTCAGCCATGTAGCACTTAAAAATCCATTCAAACAAAAAAAGTACCACCTTCAGACCTTGCATTCTAGATTAAGTTAAGTTCATCTGTTTCTATGACCTACTGTAAATGAGGGTGTCATGTAGCCAGCACAATGATCGGGCACCTTTTCTTTCCCCAACTTAAGTCAGATACCTGTTAGAGTATATTGAAGCTAAGCCTCTAAATACACAAGCCAAGCGCTTTACCATTCAGCTATAAAATCCTGGTAACCTACTTCACAATACGATCTAGGGAAACAAGATGCACTAGGCTCACTGCAGACTCACAGTTTATCTCTAGTTTAGCTCATAACTTGTGTTTTTGTTGCATGTGAAAATGTACTTCTTTTTAATAAGACTTATTTCTTTAACAAAAGTTTCATAATAACCAAGTTATGGTAGCAAATTCTTGATACTTTGGTACAAGAAATCAACTCTCTACTATACAAGCTTGCAAAAATTGTATCCTTACTCAGAATTCATAAAAGTTTTTTCCTATTCAATATTTCATTCTTTAGGACTGAGAAGTAGCAAATATATGTTTTCAAGAGCAGACAAATAATGAATATAAAATACAACATCTTTAAGAATTTAGAAACTTTAATTACCAAGAAATAATGTTTATATTGCCCTCAGAAATCACATTTCCAATTTAACAATCCCATATAATGAAAAGAACAACCCCTCTCTGCTATGCATTAAAAAAAAAACAACTACTAACTTACAAGTACAAAATAATAATATCATGAAATGATGACATCAAATTTTGTTTAACAGCCCTTTAAAAAAAAAAAAAAAAAAGAATTGAGCAAATGAACATTTTTAGGTTGGACAATTTGTTGTGATAAGAAAACAAAAGTGATGGTATATGAAAAACAAAAGGGACTGGTTAGTGTATTATAGAGCAGACATACACACACTTCTGCTTGTGAGATTAAGAATAAAATGGAATGGAACATTGTGATATGTGCTGAATTACATATTTTACCGCTTAAGTATCATACATATTTTTTCAATTATTTATTATTAAAGTAAATGCTATTATAAAGTGATGTACTAGGTTTAGTAGTAATGAAGCATTGTTTTCTTTACATAAGACTTCAGCAACACTGACCTCCTGCTTAGAACCAACCAAACTCCCATAGAAGAAGAAATCAGAAAGAGAAGACAGGGATGGATAGGGCACACTTCTGGCAAAGCATCAACTAGCATTACAAGGCAGGCATCAAAGTGGCAGCCACAAGGCAAGAGAAAAGGAGAGTATCCTAAAACCACCTGGCAACAGGAACTAGATGCTGACAGAGAGGACTATGGAGATCTACCATTGGCAGCACATACTCTTATAGGGGTGATAGGCTGTAAGTATATAACACTTCACTACAGATTTCTCATATTTGAATGTTCAGACAGAAGGTAGGGGAAGGTAATGTTAAGAAATTATAAGAATAATGAAATTTAAAAAATATGTGATTCATTTGAATAAACAAAACAGCACAATTTATGTCCTTTTTTTATATACTTGTAGATTATATTTGTTCATAGCAAAATCAAATTTAAAAGGCACACCAATACAGTAAAATGGTAAACATACAGTTTTTAAAAAGTTACACTGAGGTGAATGATCCAAAATAAAATATAAAAAAAAACAAATTGGATAGTGACTACCTATGTTTTTGAAACAGCAAAAAAAATCAACATATGATATAAGCTTATTCATTTAAAAAGAAACATTAGACAAAACGTTAGATAAAAGCTTGTCAAGTTCTATGATTCATTGCAGTGTACTTCATGGTGCTTTAAAGTAATAAGACTGAGATTGCTGTGCCCCTTACAAAAGCAGTTTTAAAATGATATATGTGTTACAATATTAATAGTTGAAAATGAAAAACAAAAAAATTATCAAAAACCCAGAAGATTTGTTTCACAAATATGGATTCAGTGTGGACCTATGGGGAGCATGATCTGTTAATGGCGGGCAGCATCTCTGTTTGCAGCATACCAATCACAAGTTTCTTTGATAGCTGAAAAATATAATAATCATTGTTTTTTGTTGCGTCAATCATTCTCTTACAAGATCAGAAAACCCTACCCTACTAAAACATAAACAACAAACCTTGACGTATTGGAGTAAACTTGAAATCAGGCAAATAGCTTCTCAGTTTGGCATTGCTTGCTGTTTTTTTAAACTGACCATCAGATTTAGTGGTATCTTGCTGAGTACTCTGTTAAGGACCACATTCATTTGAAAAAAGCTTTTTACCTACAGGACCAGTGAAAGAGTTGAGCTAGTATCCTTTAGTTTTTACAAGCCACAGGCTAAAAAGAAAATTTAACGTTAAAAATTTTTTTTCCAATTTTCTTAATGATTTCTTTCTCTTATCACTGCAACCACTTATTGTCAATACGTAATAAGTAAATGTATAAAAACTAAAAATTGGCACTTTGGTAAAATTTCATTTTACTTTTTAAACACTGGAAAAAAAAAAAAAGACTTATTTAATGCTAGGCATACCTTCTGGTAAGGATGTCATCAAAACTTAAACACTAGGTTCATAAGGGGAACAGTAAAAAAAAGAAACATCTTCAATAAAATATTAAAATAATTGGGACCCTGTAAAAAAACAACAACTCCAAGTCAGCATATATCCATTCAAAACTGCATTAAGCTAATTTGAAATGGCTAACTTTTGTCAATCTGAGATTTTCAAGAGAAACTAATCAATGTCAAGGATGCTAAACTGAAATTCAATGTTTCCAACTACATTTTAAGAAATGAGTTACAAATGGAAGAGCTAAAAAGTGCACATCAAGTGATTCTCAAAAAGCATTGCTTCTCACTCTTTAATCTGTACACAAGATACCCCAAAAGCAAGCTATATTTTAGTTCTTGTGTCATATATAAAAATCTAATACAAGTAAGAAGTGAAGTTCTAGAGAACTTCTTTTTTTTTTACTCTGTAAGAGTGCATTAATGTCAGGTCATGAAAAAAAAAAAGACTGTGTTTCATACTATTTGTGTGCAGTCTGTATATATGTGAAACATTTTTCTTGGTTTTAATTTTTTAAATTAAACCACATTTCCTCATGGATAAGTAAAATCTTTTCTAAGCAGGTCATTTCCAAAGTGAAGGAT
>JADKLZ010028439.1:0-12762 GCA_021533235.1 Biomphalaria straminea | reverse complement strand
GTTCTGAATCTTCATTTATTTTGAATTAACATCTGTTACATGTATAAATTATCTTTCATGTGCCAGTTCTGAATCTTCATTTATTTTGAATTGACATCTCTTACATGTATAAATGATCTTAAATGAGCCAGTTTGACCTAGCTGTGAATGTTGTTAATGGTGAAAACTTAAATTTGATATCTAGACTTGTGTGTTTCCTTCTGCATTAGCTAAAAATGGCTTTGAAGCTTCTTGTGATGTCATAATGTACATCTAGAATAGTAGGGGAATACTGGGCTGAGAAAACTTTAAGGAGGTTCATTTTTAAATCATATGATCAGTTTGGCTTAGTAAATCTAATGCATAAGAATTGAATAGTTATGACTCAAAGATGTAGCTATACTCTGTGAATTTTTTTTTATTAAAGTGTTTGAATTTTAACTCGTGGATTATTTTTTTGCTTCAGTGATTTAAAAGTTGTATTGTCATTTATTTTTAAATTAACCTTTCAAACAAATGCATAATTTTATAGGCCTCTAAAAAGTATTAATTAAAAATTAAAACCAATCATGTATTGAGAAGATACAAAGTAGTACAAAAAGGCCTATGAGTTACAGTGCAAAATTTCATATTTTGTTTCTTTCTCCAGGCATTTATCAGTGGTGCAGGCAAGTCAGATGTTTATGTTGTTATGTGCAGGACAGGAGGAGTGGGAGCCAAAGGTATATCCTGCATACTAGTAGAAAAAGGAACACCTGGACTGTCATTTGGGAAGAAGGAGAAAAAAGTGAGATATTTGACTAGACTCTTTCATAATTGAAGACTGTGTAACAAGTTAATGATTGGTAGAAAATGAATTGGAAGCCATTGTGCATAGGTTTTCAATTATGTTAAGTAAAGTAAGTTCCCCTTTCAGACCTTGTAGTCCATATGGCATCAACCCATTACAGCTGGGCAGACTCAAAGGTGCCAAGGATCCTGAGATTAAAAACCCCAGGCTTCACCAGGATTTGAACCCGGGACCTCCAGTTTGGAAGCCAAGTGCTTTACTGCTCAGCCACTGTGCCTTCAGTCCACCCAGATCTAATGGGTACCTGACATAAATTGGGGGAAAGTAAAGGCGGTTGGTCGTTGCACTAGCCACATGACACCCTCGTTAAACGTAGACCACAAAATCAGATGACCTTTACATCATCTGTCCTATAGACCACAAGGCCTGGAAGGGGAACTTTACTTTTACACAAATATTAAGAATTAAGGATATTCTTTCTGTTGTAATTGTATATCTTTGTGGTGTCTTTCAAGAATTTTTTGACACATCTAAATGTAAACAAAGTAGGATAAATGTCCATGTTTAATGTATCAACAGTTTTCATTGAGAAAAAAATTGGCCATAAGTACAGTGGATTTGTTAAGCTGAAGAATTCACTGGTAGAGATGTAATTAGCAATAAAAACAATAAATGAAATGTTCTCTTATGACACTCAAAACTAAGAGTAAAATGGATCTCCTCACAATAAGATCAGAAACAACTTGTTATAACCTGTCTTTTATTCACAGCTTAATTATTCTATTGTATTTTCAACCTCAACAGATGTTCTTTTAACTAAAATAGATGATTTTAAGTACATATGCATTCAACAATGCAGATTGATTAATTGTGACCTGTATAATTTTATTGATCTTAAATGCCCTCTGCATATATCAAATCTTGATACATTTTAAGTTATAATTTGTTTAATTAAGCACACCTTATTTATCTTAAGTTTACTCATTAAAAAAAAGTGATCAAAATCAAAGAGAAAATACTTAAAGCTTAAATTTAGTCTACCTTCTAATCAATTCTTGCGCACACTTTGAAAAAATAGTTTTAGGATTAGAACATGTATAGAATAAATGAGCAGTAACTGTTCTTTCCATCAACACCTAGGTAGGTTGGAATACTCATCCAGCCTGCATTGTGTCTTTTGATGACTGTCATGTGCCTCAGATTAACTTGATTGGTCAGGAGGGTCAGGGATTTACTATTGCCATGAAAGGTTTAAATGGAGGACGCCTGAATGTTGGTAAGAATATAACTATTATGATAATGTAAATACTAACACCTATTTTTTTTAAAATCTGGAGCAAAATTCTTAACCCCACCAGCCCTGAGCTACTGAAACAAACTTTCCCCTATGTCCTGAAGGCCACATCCTTCTTCACTTAATATCTTTGAAGCTCTAGATTGTTATAAGTTTGAAATGGGATTAGTTTTATCTGGGATTTTCTTTTAAGCGACGCGACTTTAAATAGAACTTGCATGGAAGTGGTTATGGGATTGAAACGACAGTTAAAAAAAGACCCACCTAGCTGAGGCAAGACGTGAAGCTTTGTTTAGAAACTGTAGACATTTGACTGTGCCCCTTCGTTGTGAATTAAATGTATATATTTTAAAGTTCAACATTATTAATTCATTTCTTGATTTGAATATATGTTGTGTGAACAGACTGCAAGTCAGACTGTGAGTTATTTATAGTTCTACATCTACATTTACATCTGGATCTAACAACACCACAACATATATTTGGCGACCCCCCGACGAGGCTAAGAGTGGGTCAGTCTAACAAAACATTGTAGGCCTTTAATCATTATTGGCTGAAGGACTATTGGATCATCATATACCAGGTTATTTCTTCACTGGATCTAGTCAGAGCCTTGGATTATGTTTTGGACTGCAGCCAGATCATAATTCGAGACTTAGAAGTTTTTATTCAGTGAACTTTATTGTGAGATCCAGTTAGTCTATACGTTCCTGTCTACATCGTTCCTGTCTACATCGTCTTGCAGTGGGAGTAATAGAAGGGCAGTCCGTCACACTTTTACCTCGAGATACCTCATGATACCAAGTCGGCAGTTGTAGTTTAGTTTTGTACGGAAGGTTACCTCTGACTTAGACTTAGATCTACATTGTTGCAAGTTGATTGTTGTAGTCACCCTGAACTTTTTTGACTGTTCCAGTGTTCCTGAACATACTGTTCCTGTGTTCCCACCCAACAACACATGAGTGTAGTATACTCTACTACTACACTGCATGATTTATGTAGCATTGTGTGGTATGTGTTCTGCACTGTTGTTCAATGGTCAAAATGGTCCTCGGTACTCTGCCTGCAGCCATCTCCCACCGTTTTGAGGGAGGTATGGGCAAGGATGTAATTATATTCAAATCTGAAGGAACATCTAAAATGTATAAAACAAAACAAACAGATGTGCCACTAATTATAAGGACTCAGTCACTTGTGTTTTAGTTCCAGTTAAAGGTGAACAAAAAACAGTAACTAGTGTTTGCAGCTAGTCTACCTGGTGAAATGATCTTGTTTTTTATTTATATTTATGTTATTTTTTATTGTTGGTATGATAAACGTTAGTATATTAATAATATGCCAACTATAGCTATACAATGCTTTGAGCATAATTCAACATGTTTGATTCTGTCCCATGTTGCAGCTTCCAGTTCACTTGGTGCTGCTCATGCCTCAATAGAAAAAGCAAGAGATCATTTAAAAGTCAGGAAACAGTTTGGAAAAACTTTAGAGAACTTTCAGGTTTGCATAAATATTGCTGTTAGAGATTTCAAACTTTTATTTTTTTAAATGAAAATATTTTTTTTTTATAGTAAAGAAATTTAAATAAAATTTGAAGAAAACAGAAGTACTTAGGACATAACTATCATTTAAACAAGGATTATTAGTTTTAAATCAAAATCGTTCTCATACAAAAAATGTTTTATAAAATAATTTTTCTACAGTATTTGCAATTTCGGCTTGCAGAAATGGCAACTCAGCTGCTAGCTTCACGTCTCATTGTTAGGAACGCTGCTAGAGCTCTGGATAATAGTGATCCATCATCAGTAGCTTTGTGTTCTATGGCAAAACTTTTTGCCACTGAGGAATGTTTCAAAGTAAGTTTTCTTTTCTACTCTAGTGAGAATAAAGTGTACACCTGTCAAATAAACATATCTGCTACATTGTTATACTAGAAAGTAATTTACTACTCAACTGTCTTTCTATATACCCAATAATTACAAAAAAGTCCAAATTGTTTTGTAACATTTTCACATAGAGTTGAGATCTATCCTCTTGAGTAGCTCAAATTGTTAAGTGAGTGTTTCACCTTTTTTGCCTCCAAAACTTACTTATGTTTCTACAGAGAATTAGAATAATGTAGACTAGTAAACACAAGAATAGATTCTTCATATTTTTAGGAGTAGACATTAAAGTTCACATTTTATTACATCACATCCTGGCAAGTATTTATCACAAAATGCAACAACAAATGATGATGTGACGTAAACATATATCCCATTCTTCCTTTCAAAGTTATTATCATTGATATCTACATGGAACCTTAACCATTTAACTCTGGTTGTCTTGACTGGTATCATTAAATCTTCTTTAAAATGTAGGTCTACAGCTGTTAGTTTTAGTAATTCAAACAATTGTTTGTTCAGAATCCTCATAAACTCATCAATTGGTGACTTCTTTGGTCGCACTGTAATACTCTTTGGAAATTTTTCTGTAAACAATAAACAAGACATAAAACAAAATGGCTAACTGATCTAGTTGTATGTGCTGTTATTTACACTGGTTCTCTGTTCAAACACTGCCTGCTGCCATCCTGCACAAGGTTTGGGCCTGGGTGTAATCATTATCATTTCTGAAAGAACATCCAAAAACAGCATTAAAACAAACAAAACAGACATATGTTTCTAAGTTTCTACTTTGTAACAGTGTTCTTTTCAGGATCTTGTGTCAGAGTTGTGTAAATGAGAAGATATAGTTCACATTCACAGAGCCTGTATTAGCTCACAATGTTCATTTTGTGTATGTACTTTTGATTCAATAGTTTAATGTCTTACAGATCTGCAATGATGCTTTACAAATGTTTGGAGGTTATGGATACTTAAAAGATTATCCAGTCCAGCAGTACATGAGGGATACTAGGGTACACTGTATTCTAGAAGGTACTTTTTATTTTAATCATACATATTTTGCTTTATAATGAAAGGTTGTTGCTATATTGCTTTCTAATGAAATGTTGTCACTATACTAAATTGGTTATAGTGATGTTAACAAATTTGGTAACTAAACATAGTGGCAAAGATGAGCTTGGTTTTATTTTTGGCATACATGATAGCTCTGTTGTCCCACATTACACTTGAAGAGTTTGCTATTAATAAGTATTTGCAAGTTTGGGCATAAGTCAACTCAAATGGCAGATGCACCAATCTTGACCTTATTTTTGTCTGTGCTTTTTTTTTTCAGTAATAGTACCTATATCTCAAAGCATTCCAGGATTTAGTGCTTCATATTTCGTAAAGCTATTCTTATTATCCCCCCCCACACACACACACACCCCTACACACCTAAATACTGGATCAATAGCATGTCATATGAATTTATTGCAAACTTGTATTTTTGTGTATGTATATTTTTTTTTATGGTTTTTATACATTCTTTTGTTCTGCAGGCACCAATGAAATAATGAGATTGCTCGTAAGTCGAGACCTTCTGACTGATAGATGATTTGAAAGAAAGCAGAAATAGTTTTAAAGAATAAATAAGTTAATTACTCAGAGATAGTCCCCATGTAAATTTGTGTTAAATACCGATAATTACTGTTAAAAAAAATATAACAGTACAACTGTCTTGAATGTAGTTGTATATTTCTAACTACTTTTTCTCAACTTGACACCTGATTAAGAAAACAATAATGTTCACAATGAGATGCAATGTGTCATGTGCTTGTATTCATGAACATTGTTACTTCATTTTTGTTTTATATGTCTTGGGTTTAAGGTTAACATTAATGAAATCCTTTCACTGTGCAGCTTTGTGCAGAATAAACTGATACTCAGTATGTTGTTTACCAGTGGTTAGTGATGGCCTGCTGATCTACTCAAAGCAACTTTATGGTCTTATAGAGTCTCATTGCATCTTTTGACACAGTTTAGTTTCAGGTAGAAAATGTCTTCTCTCTCTTTTTATTTTACTGTAGACCTAGAGATTTTTCTGGGTCATTCAGTCCATCAAGTAAATCCTCTTGAAAAAAAAAACATGACACTAAAAAAATCATGCCATTGTTTTCTATGTTCTTTATATCCAATTTGTATTAATATGTAAGTGGCAGATTATTTTTTTGCCCAACTGACCTAATTTAATGATACCCGGTTCAGTTGTTGTATACATTTATGTAATAAAATACTCTATTGACATTGTCATATGATATTGTGTTGTATTTATTTTCATCTTGTATATATGGAATTGTTTGTTGAATGAATGTGAAAGCCTACTTTTTCACTAAGATTGAACCTGAGGGCCGTCAGTTTGGAAGTCAGGGATGTAACCACTCTGCCATCTCACCCCTGACTTAATGTAATAAATTGTTATTTATTTACTTGAAACTAATTAAAAAATGGTTGCCTTAAAAAAATTTATATTCACCTCATCTCATTCTGTGGTCTCTTCTGGGGGATAGGCCAGAAACAGTAACTAGCTTCCTCAAGGTGTATCGGTTCTGAGCGAGTTTCTCCAAACTGTGCCCCACATCTTGCCCATCTGCTTGGCATCTTCTTCCAAATCATGGTGTCATCTATTTCTGGTCCCTCCCCTCTTCCTCTTTCCTTGAGGGTTCCAGGTAAGGGCTAAACTTGTTATCCATCTCCAGCAACTCTGAAGGATATCTTCTTCAATGGGCTGCTGCCATAGGAAGGTCCCAAGCCCAACTTAGAAAGGAAGGTGGGTGTAGGGCTAGGTACTAGCCACAGAAACACAGAGTTTATCAAGAACAAACTGACATTTGTAACTGTCTGTTTCTTTCATTTACGAGCACTTTATATTCCAAATTTGGTGAAAGGAAAACAAAGTCTCAGGCTAATAATGTTTCTCTTGCCTGTATTGAAATTATTTTTTAAAATTATAAACTGCTGACAGCTATCATCTACTATTATAAGAACATTTGAAATCAGCCAATTAAAATTATCAATGCAAATTCAAAAGTGTGAATAAATGTATCAATTTTTTTTTCTTTTATGAAATTCTTTCCTGCTATAAGAACTGCTACATCTGCCAACTGTATCATATATATATATATATATATCAAAGAGGGTGTGTATAACTAACCAAATATGCCTAATTTATATTTCAAAGAATGAATTAAGGGTGGGGGTGTCTAAAGTTTGTGTGTGTATTTGAATTGGAAGTAAACATAATTGTTGCATTGGAAGAAAAAGGTTGGTCACTCCTGTACTAGATAGTAACTGAAGATGACATGACATTGCTTTGTTGACCAATGCCTTTTAAATGGACAAGTTGAATAAGTTTCACTTGTATATTACTAGGCATCTTCAGCATGTTTCATTTAACAAGTGAATGTATGTATAAATGCAAGCATCTAGTCTTCTTCAGGGAAATCATTTAAGCGACTATTTAGTAATAATTTTATTTTTTCATAGTATTCTGTCATTGGCTTGATCTTCAACCCATTTATGTTGTTCTTTAAAAAGTGAGAATTGACTAAAATCTTTGTTTTCTGAGAGATGAAGTTTGTATATCTTTTTGAATCATCTGATTTCTAAGCTTGGAAACAATTTATACTTGACCTACAATTAGGTCCTTCGGCTGGTAACATCAACCATCCATCCCGGTGACACTTAGGTCAGCTCTATCACATCTTTACATTCTGATCTATCCTAAGTTTACATCTCCATTCCCGCACTCTTAGCTGTTGGAGATCTACATCATCAAGCCACTGTACTCATGGTCTGCCTTTGGGAGTCTAAAAAATGATAAATCAAACATTCTAAATTCATATGATAATGCTGCTCTTTCCTCTAGTAGCTCATCTGTCTTAACTAGAAAATCTTATTCAGTATACTTGGTTTCCAAAATTTTCTGAGACTTTTTTGTCTTCTGAAAGCCAATACACCTAGCAATGAAGGATTAGATCACCAAATCTTATATCTAACCTTCACAATATTCTCTTCTATTTAATTCTCTTGCTTTAATTTTATTCACACATCTTACATCTTAAATGATGCAAATCAATTTTTTTCAACACATAAACTTTTTGTGTATAATGCAATATTACAGAAGAGGATGGCCTAAAAACCTTCAAACAAGGTTACAGTTCTTGCAATTACACTAGTCATGGATGGTGCTCCATTAGCATGAATATTTAGTTTTATTGATGATTTTCTTGACAAAGCTTAATTTTCTCACATGTCAGACCCTCTGTTTTTTTCCAGAGTGACTCAAAGCCAATAAGTTCTTTAAAGATATTTCAACAATTCCTCTTACTAAAATACTTGACTGAGTAACATCACCAATGTCTGCAGATTTTTCCAAGGCTAATGAAAAGAAAGAAATAAAATGGAAGTGGCCCTTCAGTTGTTCATCATGAGAAAGTTCCTCAATGTATCTTCTAATTGTCTTAGAGAAATTGATCATCTATCTTTAAATACTTTTATCACCAATACAATTTGCTAATTTTTGGAAACTTGGTTTAACAATTTCTTCACTTTCACAAATGGCTTTATTTTTTTTTTTTTTTTTTTTACAAGCAGGCATGCTTTTTTATCAATTCACTCTTGTCTGGTTAAAGGTTTGTACACATTATTTCTCCAACACCCTATCTGGGATCAATCTGAAATTGTGTTCACTTACTTTTTTTACCTGACAACACAAGAATAAAAAAAAAATCTAACCAATTCGTTAATTAATTATTGGGAATGAATAATTTTGTTGTCTTGAACCTTAGTGAACACAACATGAATAATAGACTCTAGAAACAATACTTCAATCTTCCAAGTTCATAGGCTCTCCACTAGCAGAGTGGTCACAGTTTTGGCTTGAAAAACCTGATAAGGCTTGAGCCCTGAGTTCAATATCAGGTTGTCACCTCCCCTCTTTTTTATTGTTAGTCTGATCCAAACTTACTGATACAACTATGCCTAATATAAGCTTTATTTTGTTTTTTTTTTAAAGTATTTTTTGTTTTCATGTTCTTTTTTTCTGGACTATTTGTCTGCCACTTGAGGCATGCACCAAAGTTTGACTACTCCAGATCTAGAATTTAAAAAAAAAATAGGGTGGAAAGCAGTTTTTCTCTTAACAACAGAACAAACTGAAATAATTACAAACTTATATACAAATTGTACAGAGGCGCAGTGGCTGAGCGGTAAAGCGCTTGGCTTCTGAATCGGGGGTCCCGGGTTCAAATCCTGGGATTTTTATTTCGGAATCCTTGGGCGCCTCTGAGTCCACCAAGCTCTAATGCGTACCTGACATTAGTTAGGGAAAAGTAAAGGCGGTTGGTCGTTGTGCTGGCCACATGACACCCTCGTTAACCGTAGGCCACAGAATCAGATGACCTTTACATCATCTGCCCTATAGACCACAAGGTCTGAAAGGGTAACTTTACTTTACTTATACAAATTTACTTTTTAAAACAGGTGTATAGTGCTTTCTTCATACTATAACATGTCTAGTTCCCTTTGGTCCAATCTTTTTTTGTAGACCTGTGAGGGAGTGGGTGAGGTTTCCATGCTGCACTCAGCAGAGTCGGTAGCCAAAGTTCTTTATGTCACTCAGCCATGTAGCACTTAAAAATCCATTCAAACAAAAAAAGTACCACCTTCAGACCTTGCATTCTAGATTAAGTTAAGTTCATCTGTTTCTATGACCTACTGTAAATGAGGGTGTCATGTAGCCAGCACAATGATCGGGCACCTTTTCTTTCCCCAACTTAAGTCAGATACCTGTTAGAGTATATTGAAGCTAAGCCTCTAAATACACAAGCCAAGCGCTTTACCATTCAGCTATAAAATCCTGGTAACCTACTTCACAATAAGATCTAGGGAAACAAGATGCACTAGGCTCACTGCAGACTCACAGTTATCTTTAGTTCAGCTCATAACTTGTGTTTTTGTTGCATGTGAAAATGTACTTCTTTTTAATAAGACTTATTTCTTTAACAAAAGTTTCATAATAACCAAGTTATGGTAGCAAATTCTTGATACTTTGGTACAAGAAATCAACTCTCTACTATACAAGCTTGCAAAAATTGTATCCTTACTCAGAATTCATAAAAGTTTTTTCCTATTCAATATTTCATTCTTTAGGACTGAGAAGTAGCAAATATATGTTTTCAAGTACAGACAAATAATGAATATAAAATACAACATCTTTAAGAATTTAGAAACTTTAATTACCAAGAAATAATGTTTATATTGCCCTCAGAAATCACATTTCCAATTTAACAATCCCATATAATGAAAAGAACAACCCCTCTCTGCTATGCATTAAAAAAAAAACAACTACTAACTTACAAGTACAAAATAATAATATCATGAAATGATGACATCAAATTTTGTTTAACAGCCCTTTAAAAAAAAAAAAAAAAAAGAATTGAGCAAATGAACATTTTTAGGTTGGACAATTTGTTGTGATAAGAAAACAAAAGTGATGGTATATGAAAAACAAAAGGGACTGGTTAGTGTATTATAGAGCAGACATACACACACTTCTGCTTGTGAGATTAAGAATAAAATGGAATGGAACATTGTGATATGTGCTGAATTACATATTTTACGGCTTAAGTATCATACATATTTTTTCAATTATTTATTATTAAAGTAAATGCTATGATAAAGTGATGCACTAGGTTTAGTAGTAATGAAGCATTGTTTTCTTTACATAAGACTTCAGCAACACTGACCTCCTGCTTAGAACCAACCAAACTCCCATAGAAGAAAAAATCAGAAAGAGAAGACAGGGATGGATAGGGCACACTTCTGGCAAAACATCAACTAGCATTACAAGGCAGGCATCAAAGTGGCAGCCACAAGGCAAGAGAAAAAGAGAGTATCCTAAAACCACCTGGCAACAGGAACTAGATGCAGACAGAGGGGACTATGGAGATCTACCATTGGCAGCACATACTCTTATAGGGGTGATAGGCTGTAAGTATATAACACTTCACTACGGATTTCTCATATTTGAATGTTCAGACAGAAGGTAGGGGAAGGTAATGTTAAGAAATTATAACAATAATGAAATTTAAAAAATATGTGATTCATTTGAATAAACATAACAGCACAATTTATGTCCTTTTTTTTATATACTTGTAGATTATATTTGTTCATAGCAAAATCAAATTTAAAAGGCACACCAATACAGTAAAATGGTAAACATACAGTTTTTAAAAAGTTACACTGAGGTGAATGATCCAAAATAAAATATAAAAAAAAAACAAATTGGATAGTGACTACCTATGTTTTTGAAACAGCAAAAAAAAATCAACATATGATATAAGCTTATTCATTTAAAAAGAAACATTAGAAGACAAAACGTTAGATAAAAGCTTGTCAAGTTCTATGATTCATTGCAGTGTACTTCATGGTGCTTTAAAGTAACAACAAGACTGAGATTGCTGTGCCCCTTACAAAAGCAGTTTTAAAATGATATATGTGTTACAATATTAATAGTTGATAATGAAAAACAAAATAATTATCAAAAACCCAAAAGATTTGTTTCACAAATATGGATTCAGTGTGGACCTATGGGGAGCATGATCTGTTAATGGCGGGCAGCATCTCTGTTTGCAGCATACCAATCACAAGTTTCTTTGATAGCTGAAAAATATAATAATCATTGTTTTTTGTTGCGTCAATCATTCTTGTACAAGATCAGAAAACCCTACCCTACTAAAACATAAACAACAAACCTTGACGTATTGGAGTAAACTTGAAATCCGGCAAATAGCTTCTCAGTTTGGCATTGCTTGCTGTTTTTTTAAACTGACCATCAGATTTAGTGGTATCTTGCTGAGTACTCTGTTAAGGACCACATTCATTTGAAAAAAGATTTTTACCTACAGGACCAGTGAAAGAGTTGAGCTAGTATCCTTTAGTTTTTACAAGCCTCAGGCTAAAAAGAAAATTTAACGTTAAAAATTTTTTTCCCGATTTTCTTAATGATTTCTTTCTCTTATCACTGCAACCACTTATTGTCAATACGTAATAAGTCATAAATGTATAAAAACTAAAAATTGGCACTTTAGTAAAATTTCATTTTACTTTTTAAACACTGGAAAAAAAAAAGACTTATTTAATGCAAGGCATACCTTCTGGTAAGGATGTCATCAAAACTTAAACACTAGGTTCATAAGGGGAACAGTAAAAAAAAGAAACATCTTCAATAAAATATTAAAATAATTGGGACCCTGTAAAAAAACAACAACTCCAAGTCAGCATATATCCATTCAAAACTGCATTAAGCTAATTTGAAATGGCTAGCTTTTGTCAATCTGAGATTTTCAAGAGAAACTAATCAATGTCAAGGATGCTAAACTGAAATTCAATGTTTCCAACTACATTTTAAGAAATGAGTTACAAATGGAAGAGCTAAAAAGTGCACATCAAGTGATTCTCAAAAAGCATTGCTTCTCACTCTTTAATCTGTACACAAGATACCCCAAAAGCAAGCTATATTTTAGTTCTTGTGTCATATATAAAAATCTAATACAAGTAAGAAGTGAAGTTCTAGAGAACTTCTTTTTTTTTTACTCTGTAAGAGTGCATTAATGTCAGGTCATGAAAAAAAAAAAGACTGTGTTTCATACTATTTGTGTGCAGTCTGTATATATGTGAAACATTTTTCTTGGTTTTAATTTTTTAAATTAAACCACATTTCCTCACGGATAAGTAAAATCTTTTCTAAGCAGGTCATTTCCAAAGTGAAGGAT